>JAECUM010046696.1:0-28163 GCA_016617855.1 Megalonaias nervosa | reverse complement strand
TTTGCTTTAATATTCTTCAAAGGAATAGTCTATGGAGATCTTGAGGAAGCACACATTATGGTCAACAAGTATTGGTTGCTTGACTTGGTATTAAGTAGGAACCGACAGTCTACCATATTTCTACTAAATGGCTTGTCAAATGGTCAAATGCAGGAATAGGTTGCAGATGTGCCTTAGATATCTTCTGACTGGGAGTTCCTACCATTTGACAAGTGTGACAAAATCTTTGGTACTCATAAACATCATTTTTAATTTTCGGCAAATAAAAATGATTCAGGATCTTGTGATAAGTCTTACTGACACCAAAATGACAAGCTTAAGGAGTTTTATGGGCTAGACTACGAATTTCCTGTCTATACAACGTAGGAATAACAATTTGATTGCTCACTGACCACTCATCACCAGCAGGTACATCAGGTGATCGCCATTTTATCATAATGACCCCATTGTTCACAAAGTAACAAACTGGTACTTGTGTTGCTTCAATTTCTGAGACCCAGTCTTGTGTCTTCTCTGAGGAATAGTACTTGGAGGCCTATAACTCACATTAAATGTCTTGCATGCTTATAAAGTAGCTGTTACTTTCTGTTCAGATATCTTACAACTGCAGTCAGAAATTGGCAAGTGGTTTCTATTATTCTGTGAAGAAACTAGCTTATTTATGAATCTCTCTCTCTCTCTCTCTCTCTCTCTCTCTCTCTCTCTCTCTCTCTCTCTCTCTCTCTCTCTCTCCTGAGTCATTAAGTCATTTAAATTTATGGAATTTACCTTATCCATTGTTCCAAGGCACACATATTAGGGAGAACAGACCAAATTTAAAATTTCATCTTAGGTTCATAAATATAATAGTTTTTTGAAGATCCAAGCATCAGAAGAAAAAAACAAATTAGCAAATAAAATACAATCCTTTTCACGGTTTTTTGCTCGTAGCAAGCGCAAACAACTTATGTTATTGCCCGCAAAAAAAACAATTTCTCCAAAACGTGAGCATTTTTGTACCGTGTATATATTGAATACAGATGCAGTAATGAATGTTTTTCGGGAATAACTCATGAAATTGTCACCAGGGAATATAACCTTACTGTTCTTGAGGCATAATTTACAAATGTATGTGGTATACAAAAATAAATGTTTTTCGGCGAATCCAGAATTTACGGTTTAATTCCTCAGAATTTGCAATTATGAGTGTATGTCTAATCCAAAAGCCAAATTGTGTGAAAAGCTTGTCTATATTCATGTTTTATTCATGTGAAAGTGAAAAACAAAAGGGATTGGCAAATAAATCTATAAGAACAATGTAACAAGACAACCCAGGTATTTGTTCCTTATAACTGCCTACCTGTATGATAATTTTTGTTTTAGATTAGTTCATCTAATAATATTGGCTTTATGAATGCCGGTTTACATTAAATATTTATTTTTCTCTAATATTTCCTATGAAAAGTTAAACACAGGACTGTATATAGTTTCCCTTTGTTTATTTTGCTTTATTGCATAGTTGTATTGTGCTGATACTTTTTGTGTCATGACAATATTAACTTGTATTTTAAATAGGATAAAATAATGATAAAATCACAGACAAATGAAGATGTTTATGCGGATGTTTCCTAATGACAATTGTCTAGAGCGTTGGAGTGATGGAAGTGGAATGTCGTCCTCATAACTTATGTCGTAATAAGAATTAAACTTTACATCAAATGTTGTTTGATTGACTTCCTCAAAAACTTTTCTCGCTCAATATCACTAAGATAACAAAATTTCTTCGTTAAAAATTTTGATTATCGCTAGAGATTTGTTAACAATAATCTGATCAAATTTCGTTTATTTTTTACTCATCAATAATAGAAGTGCGTTCGAATATGCTTTTATAATTAACTCCGTATCCGGCGTCATACTAGTGATTTTAACTAGGGTTTCCTTGTCGTGGTAGTACATACCGAGATATTTAAAAATACCTCGTTTTAAAAAACTATTATACAACTTTTTGTTTCTTTTTACTCCTATTATCTTAGATTCCTCTGGCTTGTCAAGACGAGTATGATTTTCGTTTATTTGTCTTTCTTCAACCGTTTTTCCACCATGTGCTCGTGCTTTTATTAAGTCCGATTTTATTATCAAATCTATATTTTTAAAGTCAAGCTCGATCAATATTTTTTTAAACACAATTTCAACTTGTTTTTGTTCTTCTAGACAATCATCAGGATGACAGTAACTTCTTATAATATCAAAGTTTTCTATTGCTTTCAACAGTTGTGGTTCTCTCATATACATAACAAGAATATAATTGTTTTCTTCATCTGACAATGGAGAATTTATTATTGTAATTGTAAAATTTTTCTTGGTATTTATTTTACGTGCAGATAGTGATTGGTCCCCAACATTTATTTTTGGGTTAAAAATATTATCATAAAATTCTCTCGCAACGGTTATAATTGGTGGTTCTGACATTATTTTATAGCACTAGATTAATTTTGATGATCGAGTGTATATATTTGAAATGCTTTCAGTCCTGGAAACGGACCTTCAGCAGCGATAACATAAACTCGGAAATATAAGTACTTGTTAACAGTGTTTTCTGTCGGAATCGTAAAATATTGTGTTGTTGAAATATAAGTGTCTGTTGTACTATATAATGTTGTCCAGTTAATATTATCGTTTGATCCTTCCAATTGCCAATTATAAATTCGACCAACACTACAGTTTAATCGACCTCGCAAATGAAACTTCCAAATAGCAACTGCAATGGGACATTTAATTTTGATCCAAAAATTTTCAACTTCTCCATTGGTCGTCCACTCGTATCTATCAGAGAAAGCGTAATAAGGATAATTTTCAGGATAATATGCTGATGCGCTTACCTCCAACCCAACTCGATTGTCAGCTGCCTTAAAAAGTGTCGGAATATACCCAACATTGTTTTTGGTTCGTTTTACACCACTAGACAGACTGTCAACATATGCTTTATTTGTTAGATCATTAGGGTTAACTGGAACATATGTGGTAGTTATTTTATTATTTCTCATGTTTATGTTGCCAGTCACTAGTCCACCGGATCTCTTAAAATATGGGGTAAGTTCTTCTTTTAACTGAGCATAACTAATAGCATCAGTTTCATTAGCTGGTTGCGAGGTTGTCGGTAATCCAGTTATTTTTTAATTTGACGTAGACAGGTTACCTGTCATTGTGTCATCGGCTTTGTTAAGTTTATTATGGTCAACAGATTTTAGTTGCGCATAACTTACAGCTTGTGTGTTATCAACATTTGCTGGCGGATATACAGTTTCTAACCCAATAATTTCTTTACTAGACATGTTAATATTACATGTAACTGTCCCACCGGTTTTATCAAGTTTGTTATTATCCACATACTTCAACTGCAAATAACTTATCGCTTGAGTTTGATTTAAGTTTGCCGGCGGATACCCGGTTTCTAAATTTATAATTTTTTATCCTGACATATCTAAGTTACCGTTTAAGGTTCCTCCTGTCAGTGATAGTTTATTATTGTCGACGAATTTAAGTTGTGCATAACCAACAGCTTGTGTATTAACAACATTTATTGGCGGATAATTTGTTTCTAAATCTAGTATTCGTTGATTTGACATAGACGGGTTTCCTGTCATTGTATCGCCAGTTTTTTTCGGGTAGCCCGATAAATCAATATTGCCGTTTGTTATTGTACTGATAGCCGACGAATCTCCTAATGATGTGCCACATTTTCCATAATAGCTCATTATTTATTTATTGTCAAACAATTTTTTTTATATATAAATTATATAACATAAAATTGTATAACAACTATGGCAAATTCGTCGATATTAAACTTTGATACAGAGCGGTTGGTGAAACATAAACATAACAATGAACTTCAGATTGTCATTATCTTACTGTTGGAAGAACTGGATCGGGAAAAACAAATTTGCTTATGAATTTACTGCTGGGCAATAATTTTAACTGCGATCGAGTTTATATTTACACAATTAATCCACAACAATATAAGCAGGAGCTACTAAGCGAATATAATAACAAACTCCGTGATGATCTTGAGGCTGGTGAAGATTTTTTTTATTATCAAACAACCAGAAGAACTTGTTCCAGTTAATCAACTTGATTCAGATGAACATAAGATAGTTGTTTTTGATGATATTCCGCTAAACAATGAAGAAATGAACAAAATAAGATCATATTTTTAACTGTCACGTAATAAGAAATGTAATTCTGTTTATCTCGACCATGGTTTTTATAACGTTGACAGATTTATTAGACGAAATACTGGTTGTTTTATATTATTTCCCGGACTGGACAACGTTGACGTTAGAAATATTGCAAACGAACAATGTGACGACGTAACAAAAGATAAATTTATTGAACTATATCATCAGGCAACAAAAGATAAATATAACTTTTTCTTATTTGATAAACTAACACATAATCCAGATAAAATGTTTCGCTGTTATATTGATATAATTATGGATAAACGAGCAAAGTACAAAAAACATATAGAAGATTTGAAAAAACTTGCACAATCTCAGGCAGAATTTAAGCAAAAAGTACAGCAAGCACTACGTGGGCAGATAGTTGCCGCAGAAACAGCAGCTACAGCTCTTAAACCAGTTACTGAGGCTTTACTTGGAAAACAACTTGAAACTAAACCACTATCAGAAGAAGAACTTAAAAAATTGCAGGATAAAGGTTTAATCGGACTAGTTAAAGAACAACAAGAAGCAGCTGCTCAGAAAATTGTTGCCAGATCTGAGAAAGAAAGAAAAAGATTGGTTGAGGCACTTGTAGCAAATATTGCTGATCCTGCTGCTAGACAAGCTGAACTAAATCTGCTGATCAATAATCCAATTGAATTTGAACGAAGATTAGCAGAATTAACTTCACATGAAATTAGAAATATTCTAAGAAAATTATCAGAAAAATTAGTGGATATTGAAAAAGAGCAAGAAAGAGTTGGTGAGTTAACGGTGAAATTTATGGAAGTTGGAGAGAAAAGACAATTTTATAGAAAAAAGCAAATAATAAAACAACAGATGATGAATATCGTGATTTTTTTTACATAAAATAATATAAATGATATTGATAATATAAGAACCTGGGCACAGGATGAATACGACGGACTTATAAATATTTTAAGGACTCTAATAACAGACGGCAATTATTCTGACGCTGAATTAAATACAGCTGCGAAAAAAGAAGATATGCTTCCAATCGTTGATAGAATTAAGTAGGGTATTATTGCTAGAGTCTTTTATAAAACAGCTGATGCTAGCAGAGCTACAGGTTTTGGTAGGGGGTGGGATTTTCATAGGAAATTTAAAATAAACGATGACTATCGCGTAAAAAAATATAAAGCTGAAAAAGAAAAAACTGGAACAGGAGTCACAGACTCGCGAGTAAAAATATTTGCATCAGTTACTGAAATGATAGGCAGATTAATGCTATTAATATCATCAAAAGAGGCTGGAAATGTTGGTGTTGAAATTGACAATGAAATTATTGACATACTTGATCATTTAAGATCGGAAAATTTATTAATATCTGACGAATACGAAATTTTACATCGCGACTTAATTTTATAAAAATATAATAAATAGCAATGTCAACAACATTATCACTAGACTCTAGCACAGCTGCTAAAGATAGCGCAAAGTTTTCAGTAAAATATTTTCCACCAATACAACTTGATACTGAAAAGCAGTATGAGATAGGAGTAATTTCCTGTACGTGTTAGCATTCTATGGCGAATGTAAAAACTGGAGTAAATGATGAATTTGAATTTGTAATTATGTCTCTTTTAAGAGATAAATGGAGAAAAATTAAAATTCCACAAGCAGCTTATAATATCACTGATTTAAATAAGACAATAAAGGAGCTGATAACATAGGCGGGCGGTACAGCTGATAATTTTGATCTAACACCAAATTATAACACGTTAAGAGCCAGATAAAAATTAAAAGATATGTTAGTCGATTTTACACCAAGAGAAAAAAGTATTGCACAACTGATAGGATTTACTGATGACAGTTATGGTGCTCTTGAACAAACTATGACGTATGACGGTGAACTGCCAGTAAATATAACTGACCTAAACACAATATTAATAAATTGCTCTATTGTAACTGGATCTTACTCAGCCTAGGGTAGTAAAGGACAAACAATATATAGTTTTTCTCCAAACGTTCCACCGGGATCTCTCATGTAAATTAGTCCACGTCAAGTTATTTATTATCCCCATAACATTGAAAATCAAATAACAGAAATAAGTATGTAATTGACAGATCAATCTGTACGACAACTGGATTTGAATAACGAGGTTGTTACTTATTACCTGCACCTACGAGCGCAATAAAATTATACAACCTCAGATATAATGAAACAGAGAAAAAATAATTTACAGAAGAAAAATAGTTGGAGGAATTTTTGGAAATATATTTACTAAAATTATTGAAAATGTCCCAGGAATAGCTCATAAAGTTGCTCCAGTTGCACTTGACGCTTCAAAAGCTTTCGCAACTGGAGCTGCATCTGCCGCTGGAACTGCGGTGGGACAAAAAATAGCTGATAAAATAAAAGACACACCGTCTACATGTGAGATAAAACAAATTATATCAGAAATCGCTCCAACAAAAGAAACTCAACGTGCAATGATAACAACAACAAAAAAAAAACTTTTATCACCAGAAGGAGAACAAATTATACAAAAATTAATATCTAAAGCAACAGCACCGAAATAATAAAATGTTATGTAACCTAGTAAATAAAAGAATGTCTGTTAAAAATTATCTCGATTTAGCAGAAACTTATGACACCGACGACACCATAACAGAATATGATTATGTTGAGTATCCCGACGAAAATTCTAATGAACCAAATAAGGCTTGCGTCAAAACATTTAATACTCGAGACGAAGGTGTATTCTTTTACCTCACAAAGCAATATTGGAAGTTCGTGGCCAGATTATGACAGTAGCTAATCCACCTGTCGCAAATGCAGCAGGAACAGAAGTAGTTCTTATAAATAATGGCTGGAGCTTATTTAAAAGTGCTAGATATCAGCTAGCTAATCAAACTGTTGAGGATATTTCAAGTCACCTACAAGTTGCAAGTACGATCTCAAATACTATTTCGTTTTCTGATGATTACTCCAGATCAACTACAACTAATATGATGTGGTTTAAAGATACTGGAAATGGTGCAATAATTCCTGCGCCAAATGAATTTATTTCAAAAGGTGTTTTGATACACGGAGCTGATGCTGCTGCAGATGTTGTAATTGTAAGAAGTTTTCTTATCGCTAATGCTGCTGCTTTAGGTATAGCCGCACCAGCTGCAGGCGCTAATCCAGACGCTACAAGAGTCTCACTTACTGCAGCTTGCAATAATCTTGATATAACACCATCAGCTGCAGCTGCGGACGGCGTTGCAATGTTAGATTTAGTCATTAACACAACTGGATTTCGAAATCCACGTTACAATGAAGGTTATGCTAAGAGAAAAGCACTTGCAGCAGAATCACGTCAAATTACAATGATGCTGCCGTTGAGCACAATATTTGGCTTTTGCCGCGATTAGAATAAAGTATTTCGTGGAGTTAAACATACACTTATTTTAGATCAAGCAGAACAAAAATGATTGTTTATTTCGAGCTGGTGGAGCTGATGTACAGTTTATCATAAATAAACTTGCGCTGTGGATGCCACGAATAACTCCGTCAATCACAAAAGCATCAGAATTAAATGATATGCTGCAAAAACACACAAACAGAATTTATTTTCAGCAACATAAAATATATCAAACAGCAGTTCCAAATACTACCAACTACACATGGCGAGTTACAACAACATCAAGTGAACAACTGCCGAGGCAATTATTTGTTGTATTTCAGCAACAAGCGCGACGTGGTAGCCAACAACAAAATAATGCAATATTTGATAACGCCAATGTTAGACGAATATACTCTAGACTCAACTCCAAACAATATCCCGATCGAGCGATGGAATGCAATTTTGCAAATGATGCTAATAAAAATATTACTAGACCTTACATGTATTTTATGGACGCAATGCAGAAATATCAGGACGTTGGAGATGGATCTCAGATTTCTGTCGAAGAATTTCGTACACTTTTCCCAATATTTTATTCGATGCTAGTAAGCATAGCGAAAGAGTTGTCGATTCTACAGCTGATATTGAAATTACTTGGACACTCGGAGAAGTTCCAGCAGCACAGTTATACATATATTCGTTAGTGATGAGCGACAGATTTATAACAATTGACTCTGTCGGAGGTAAAATGTCAGTACAAGTTTAATCTGTAATTTGTATATAATGACAAAATATATTGTAAAAGAAATATATTTGACTGATGGTGAAGTTAAAAAATTAGCTGCTGCTGTTGCTAAGCAGAGGCAGGTATCATTAAAAATAAAACCTAACACTGAAGGTGTTTTAACAAAATTAATGTTAACCAAAAAACAAATAAATAAATACGATCGTAAAAAAACCTTTTGTTTTAAATTTAAGTGCTACACAAATAACACGAATGTGGACATGTGAGAAAGCTTGCCAGTAGCTTCTCGTGGGTCGGTGGTTCTTTCCGGGGATTTCCCGGTTTCTTCCTCCACCATTAATACTGGCCGCCATGTATAGCCTATCGTGTGCTGAAAAATGGCGTTAAGCCCCACAACAACAACAACAACACAAATAACAGCAATGTCAAAACAAGATGGTTTCTTTGGTCCGGCACTATCTGTAATGGCCAGAACGTTAATACCTAAAATTTTGCCAGTACTTGGTACATTAGGATTAACAGCAGCGTCTGGCGCAGTATCTGGCGCCATAAGAAAGGCTGTCTCAGGCGATGGAATAAAGAAAATTTTTGTCTAAAGATAAATATAATGCCTAAACGAAAAACAGCAAAAAGAAAGACAACGACGAAAAAAAAAAAAAGACACGACCGAGGCGAAAAACAAACAATGGTGGATTTATAGGACCGTTGCTGGCGGGAGTAGTGGGAAGTCTATTGTCAAATCTGTTGGGAATAGGCTGAGGACTAACATTGCCAGGAAATCGGCCGCGTTGACTAACTTTGATATACTTGATAACCTAAAAAAAAGTTAAAAATTTCCGTGGAGTTTATTCTAAAGATGAACTTGATGATGTGATTGCTGGTGGTTCGTGTGTGATAAATATACAAGATTTCAATGACGGATCGGGCACACATTGGGTAGCTGTTTGTAATAACAATTATTTTGATTCATCTGGACTTCCACCAAGTGACGCAATAAAAAATATATATAAACAAAAAATATAAAATAATTAACTATTCGTCTAATCAAATTCAGCCTGTTGGAACTTCTGCTTGTGATACTATTACGTGATGTTTATAAAACAAATGTCCCAATCTAAATTCAATTTTTAATTTTTTTTTACAGTTTCACAAGCATCCTTCTCATGCCAATGATGAGACTGCAATTAATTTTGTATAAACTTACAAATATAAAATGTCAACATATTGTCTCAAGTGTAAAACTAAAACAGAAAATGAAGATGAAACAACAGAAAAAACAAAAAATAATAGGATAATGCTGAAAAGTATTTGTGCAATCTGTGGGAAAAGAAAAAGCATGTTTTTAAAGAAATTATCACCAACAACAAAGTTGTCCGGAGCGGGTTGTCCATGTCCTGACAACATCAAGAAAGTTATTTTAGTAGACGAATGAAAAAAATATTTATATATCTGAAAAAAATATTTATAAATCTGAAAAAATTTAATTTTATCTGTTTTTTGGGGAAAATAGTTTTAAAAAATCAAAGAAAATCAGTCCGATTTCTTACTTTTTGAGGATCAAACCTCATGCACTTTTTAATATAATTTTTTTATATTTTTTTATATTTATCCTTTCTTTGTCCGATTTTTCTTTTTTTTTTTCCTTAACTTTTTTGTCGATTTTTGGTTGATTTTGCTCGTTTTTGGAAGAAAATATCAAAAAATGAGAAAATTTATATTTAAAAGTGCTTGAGGTTTGACCCTCAAAAAAAGAAATTTTAAAAAAAAACCAGCTAAAAAAACAGGCAAAATGGTCGAAAACACGTCAAAATTTGACCAAAAAACAGATAAAATTAAATTTTTTTCAGATTTATAAATATTTTTTTCAGATTTATAATAAATATTTTTTTTTCTGAAACATATTTTGTTTTTTTTGTCAGTTATAAAATATATAATGAGATACGAGTGCGATTGTGATAGAGATCTCTGTCTGGAGCAAGACAAAATTGTTACATATTGTCAGAAATGCAACAACAGAGAAATAATTGGAACAGGTATAGATATACATAAATTGATTGGCAAATTACCAAAACCATAAGGCGGCTGGACATTGCTAGGTCATAAATATACTGGATACTGGACCTTATAATCCTCTTGATAAACAACTTGACAAGAACGATTATCCGCTGCCAGTACAAGAGCCTTACAATCAAGTTGATGCAATAGCAATGCGCCATGATATCTGCTACCGGGACAACGAAAAAAATAAGCACGCCTGTGATAAAGTAATGTTAGACGAACTTCGTGATAAGAAACCTGCAAACGGCCTGCTTCACAGGCTGCGAGAGCGTGTTGACCGAAAGTTGGTACAGGGTTTTATTGGATCAAAATATAAATTAGGACTCGGTAAAAAGGAATTGTCAGCGATGGAATCGCTGGCCTCAGAGCTACACAAACCTAAAAAAAAAAAACGGGTTACGCGACGTAAGATTGTCGCAAATGCCGTTGATGATATCTGGGCGATAGATTTAGTTGATGTGTCAAATCTAGCTGAATTTAACAATAATAAAAGATATCTTTTTAATGTTGTAGATGTTTTTAGCAAATATGCGTTTAGTGTACCTGTTTCAGATATGACAGGAACGTCGATGACTGATGCGTTAAAACAAATATTAACAAGTACAGAAAGAGAACCAAATAGAATCTGGACCGATCATGGAGCAGAAATTTTTAATAAAATATTTGAGCAGTTTTTGGAACAAAATAACATGAAAAAATATGTGACAGGAAATGAAGGTAAAAGCGTTGTCGTCGAGCGATTTAATCGCACACTAAACGAAAAAATCCACAAATATTTAGCAGCTAAAAATACGAGTAAATATAATGACAATTTACAGAAAATTGTTGACATATATAATAACATGAAACACAGATCAGTAAAAATGTCGCCAAACGATGCAATTAAAAATCCAATATTAGCAAACGAGAATATGTATCGCAGACATAAATTTAAAGTTGGCGATAAAGTTAGAATTTCTCTGACAAAAGAAAAACATTTGAGAAAGGATTTACTCCGAGCTTGAGCGGAGAAGTATTTGTTGTTCATAAAGTACTTTTAACAATACCAGTGACTTACGCGCTAAAAGATTTATTATGTGAACCTATAACTGGTAGTTTTTACGAGCAGGAACTTCAGAAAACCGAACAAGATATATTTGTTATTGAAAAAGTTATTAGGATAAAAGGTAATAAATGTTTAGTTAAATGGCGTGGGTATAGCGATAAATTTAATAGCTGGGTAACAACTAACTCGATTTCGAAATAATGTTATTATAAATTTGTTCGTACTTCATCAGTACAGATGTACATTTGACCGGTCTACATAAGGAAATTAAATGTAATTTTCTTGTATTATTGACTGGCATTAAATGAAATATTTTAACAAAAATAAAATCATATTTTATATTTCTTTGCTGGCCAGTTATTTTTATATTTAAGAAAGGTTTTATAAGTTGCCAAAATTTTTGTTGCTCTGTATTAGTAAAATTAAATTTTATTATTTTTTTAGCGATATGATACTTAACATTATATCTTCCATTTGTCGGTCTACTGTAATTTGTTTTACTAACGACAAAGTTGTTGACGTCAACAACTTCATCATCATCGTCATTGTTGTACAAAATATCATCTTCACCATAACCAACAGATTTGTCTGAGATAAAGTTATATTTTGGTATAAAATTGTCGTCGATGATTTTATTGTTGGTGATCAGCATAAATATCAGCAAGTCTCTTCATTAAATCCATATTATAATATATTTTTATCTAATTAATAATAATTATGACCAGCGAAACAAAATCTCCTGACGTAAAATATCATCAAAAAGTTGATATATTAAATTACGGAGAACTAGCTGAAGCAGAACGAAAATGTTTGTCAGGTTATAGTGCTTATTCAGTTAATGTTATTATAACGCAAGGTGATTCTGATAAAATTCTCCTAACAGCAGGAGAAAAAATAAACTTGATAATAGTGCATTTATAACACTAAAATTTGATCGAGATGATATTCTAATGTTTGCACATAATTGTCTTACTAAGACCGAGCTAAGAAACATCATTAATCGTCATATTTGAAACTAAATCTATCAAATGTTGACGTTGATGTTGCTAATCTTCTTTTACCATCAGCTACATTTATTATTCTAGCTGTATTAATTTTTTTATATTTCCCAGCAGCTGTCATTGATTTAAATTGCATTTCTTCTCCAGTTTCAAGATTTACTGAAACAATTGATCTTTTAGGATTTTTAAGATTATTAGCACCACCTGATCCACGTTTAGTATTTTCTTGAAATGTAACTAGATCTAAATTTTCAATTCTATTATCTGTTTTAATTTTGTTAATATGGTCTATAACAAAACCATCAGGTATTGGTCCATTAAAAGTTTCATAAATAAAGCGGTGACTGTAATAACCAACAAATCTGTTTTTGCTCCTCTGACAGTTACCATTAAATAACCATTTTCATTAAAATTTACAATAACTTTTTTGTTTTTCTATGTCGAATAATTCAGCGATCGTTGGCCTCGTATAAATTAAACTTTGGATAAGGTTGAAATACGTTTTGTAAAGATAAATTTTCAATATTATCATCAGTAATTGCACCGTTTACTCTGTAAACTCTTTGTCCAGCTGGAATTTCTCCGCAGAACAATGTATAAATAAAATCTTTTCTAAACATTTCAATTCTATCTATATTATAACCTTTTACACTTATTTTAATTTCAGCTGGTGTTGTTTTACCGAAAGGTTTTTGGTACTTTATGTAAATAACCGAACCAAGTGCATTTGCTGCATATAAGTTATACTTTGGGTGAACATGATAAGTTTCTTGCTCCTCTTCTGTCAATCGAATGTATCTCAGAATTTCTGTCATTATACTATAAGCATTTTATGTCTCTAATTCAAAAAAATACATAAAAAATTAATTAAATATAAAAATACCATATATAATATAATGTTAAAATTGCGAGATATTGCCAAGAAGAGCATTATCAAAGCAGAAAAAATTGCTACAGCATTTTCCGGCTACGACAACAGTTACAAATTTGATGATCAAAATGTTTTAGCAAATTTTAACTCTACAACCTGTTATAGCTCAAGAACTTGCAGTTCACAAAAGTATAAAACTAATAGTTCAGTATCATATGATTTTATCAAAGTTACATGCAATCGAAAAGGATGTAATTGATATAGTTTTTGAAAACACAAATTTCGACAGTGAAATTTCTGAGCCATATCTAACAGCTAAATCACGAAAAATATTAACTGGAACATATATTTCCTCTGTCGCCGACGAAATACACCAAGAAACAAATAAAAAATTGGAGGAATTTATTTCATCAGGGTCAGGTTGGAAATTTGAAATGATAAATGAGGTTTTATTTCATGCAATGAAATATAACGTATTTCATGGTAGTTCCTACGTTGATCTCCCTCAAAAAATTAAAAACAAAAAATGTTGTATAAATGTAAAAAACAATGATAACAAATGCTACCGTTTGGCAATTTTATCTGCGAAATATCCTCAGAATGATCATCCTGATAAAATTGAAAAATACCTGCAGTACAAAGATGAACTAAATTTAATTGGGATAACTTTTCCTGTAGCAGAAAATCAAATACCAAAGTTTGAAAAACAAAATAATATTTCAGTAAATGTTTTCGGGCTAGATGATAGAGAAATTGTTTATCAAAGATATATTTCAGAAAATGCTACACAAAAGACAATAAATTTATTATTTTACAAAGGACATTATTGTTGAATAAAAAACTTTAATGGACTAGTTGGCAAACAATATAATAAAAATAAAAACAAGAACTATTTCTGTTACAGATGTTTTAAGGTTTTTCTAAAGATGGAAAACTGCAAGAACATCTCAAACACTGTGTTAACGTTCAAAGAATAACCATGCCAGGAGAAAAAGAAAAAGTGTTAAAATTTAAAAACTATGATCACAAGCTAAGTATTCCTTTTGTAATTTATGCTGATTTCGAGTGTTTACTTGTTCCTGTAGCTGGCGCAGAAAATAATCCAAATAAATCAAGTACAAGAAAAATACAGCAACATGTCCCTTGTGGAGCAGCTTATAAAGTAGTTTGTTGTGCTAATAGCAATTTTTCAAGTCCAGTAAAGTTATACAGATGTAAAAATGATGAGTCTGAAGGTCCGGCCGTGTGGTTACTAAAAAATTTAATAAATGAAGTTAATAAGATCTCTAACAAATTATTCAAAACAGCTCCAATGAAAATAACATCCAAACAACAACTTGATTTTGATAATGCAGTTAATTGTCATATCTGCGAGAAGTTGTTGCCTGAACAAGGTTCAGGTGATAAGGTGCGAGATCATTGTCATCTGACCGGTCAGTATCGAGGAACAGCTCATAACAGCTGCAATTTAAAATTTCATGCTCCAGATTCTATTCCTGTAGTTTTACATAACTTTCGTGGATATGACAGTCATATCATTGTAGAAGCTTTTGGCAACGAGGAAATTAAATCTAAACTAAAATTAAATAATACAATAAAATGTATTCCAAACAATTTTGAAAAGTATATGTCAGTCACGCTTGGCAAATTACGTTTTATTGACAGTCTGCAATTTATGGCAGCATCATTAGATGAACTTGTAAAAGGTTGTAGTAGTTTCGCTAATCTAAAAAGTTGCTTTGGTGAAACCTATGTCGATCTGACAAAAAAGGTATTTCTCCGTATGAGCATCTCGACGACTGCAGCAGATTTAATGAAACTTCTCTTCCTGATAAAGTTAAATTTTACTCGCAACTAAAAAAATGAAAATATTACAGACGACAAGTACAAATATGCACAAGATATTTGGAATAAATTTAGTTATAAAACATTTGGTGATTATCATAATTTATATTTGAAAACAGATGTTTTACTACTAACAGATGTTTTTGAAAGTTTTCGTCAAGTTAGTCATAAAAATTATGGATTCGATCCCTGCTGGTATTATTCTGCTCCAGGTTTGTCGTAGGACGCTCTACTAAAAACAAGTAAGATAGAACTGGATCTCTTGACAGATGTTGATCTGTTTAATTTTATTGAAAAAGGTATCAGAGGCGGAATTAGCGTTATAACAAAAAAATATGCAGTAGCTAATAATAAACATCTCAAAAATTATGATAAAAGTCTTCCATCAAATTACATTATTTATCTAGACTGTGTCAAATTGTATGGATATGCAATGTCAGAACCGATGCCGTGCAGTGGATTTCATTGGATAACTCCAGATCAATTTCTTAAAGAAACTGAAAAAAATCTTCCAGAAGATATTTCATACTTTGTTGAAGTTGATTATCCTAGTTTGTTACATGATCTACATAACGACTACTCATTTTGTGCATAGTCTATGATGATAGATTACAGTTTACTATCACCTGAACAACGAGCAACGACAACAGCAAAAAAATTCGATCGTGAATAAGCTAGTTCCAAATTTGCTAAATAAAATAAATTACGTTATGCATTATAAAAATTTAAAACAAGCAGTAGATGCTGGATTAATTCTGAGAAAAGTCCATCGCGTGCTAAAATTTAATCAATCACGGTGGATATCAAATTATATTGATTTAAATACGAAACGTCGTGCTGTTGCTAAGACCGACTTTGAGAAAAACTTTTTCAAGTTAATGAACAACTCGGTGTTCGGTAAGACAATGGAGAATGTCAGACGGCAAGCAAATATTGAGATTGTAAACGATATAAATCGCAGATATAAATTAGTTAATGATGACGGTTTCTTCAGTATGAAAATATTTGATGAAAATCTTGTTGCTATACAACGACGAAAGAGAAATCTAAAGTTAAATAAACCAATTTATGTTGGTGCAGCTGTACTTGATATATCAAAGTGGCTGATGTATGATTTTCACTATAATTTTACCAAAAAGCAGTGGCCAGATTCGGAGCTGCTATTTACTGATACAGACTCGCTAGTTTATAATATAAAATGTGAAGATGTATTTCAAGATATTTATAAACACCGTGACCTATTTGATTTATCAGATTATCCAGAAAGTAGTGGATTTCATGATGATGCAAATAAAAAAGTGATTGGTAAGATGAAAGATGAATTTATGTTTGTGTCAGTTAAGGAATTTGTCGGACTAAGAAGTAAAATGTATGCCGTAATTTTAGATGACAATAAACTGACAAAAAAAGCAAAAGGTATTCCTCATGGGTATGTAAAAAAATGTATGAAATTTGAAGATTTTAAAGCAGCGCTAAACAATAATGTCGGCTTTATTAAGACAAATGTTATCAGAACAAATCATCACAAACTTGAAACAGATACAATTATAAAACGTGGACTAAGTAATTTTGATGATAAGAGATACTGTGAGGACGGTATTAATACACTAGCTATTGGACATTGCACCAGTACCAGCAGTGACATCTCTAATTAATTTTGTCTAAACTTTAGAAATAACGTTCGAAAATTTAACATTAGCCGATGGAGTTAGCAGCAAAATCAAAAAGATATTGGTTAATAACCAGTAATTATCATTTGAATTTAATGATGAAATTTCAGGTATCTGTTTTAGTAAATTTGATAGAATTAATCTCTTTCTTATCAGATCAGATGACAGTACATATTTTGATTATCTTAAAAAATTATATGACGAACTTATGCTGAAATACAATAATTTCCATGATCCGATCAGCCATCAACAATACACAAAAATTAATATCGACTTAGACCGGTCATAAGTTTTTGTAAAAGGTAGTAAGTATCTTCTCAGTAAGATAGCAATGAAAGAATTATTTGAATGTCATCGAAAAGTAAGCGGATAAATTAAATTTTATTTGTATAAGCATGATGATAAATTATTTTTAATAGCAAATGTTGAAAATTTGATAATTGGCGAAGAAGTTCTTTTAAAAAAATTATCAGATTATGTTTATTTTTATTTTGAGTACCATTTACCTCATTAAATTATGAAATCTGGACGAAATAAAATTTATTTTTAAGAAACATTATAATTTTAAAAGGACCTACAAAAAATATTTCTCCCAGTCTGTCTACACTAAGTTCAAGAAAATGTTTCACTTACGTACTCCCAGCAAATACATCTCTGCGGAAATGACTACGAAGAAAAATCTTCTGCCTTTTTATATCGTTATAACGCCCACGCGAGAATGTTCTCTGGAATTCCCATCACGTGATTTTCTAGAATGCTCTCTGGAATTTCCATTACGTAAATTATAACGCCCACGCGAGAATGTTCTCTGGAATTCCCATCACGTGATTTTCTAGAATATTCTTTGGACTTTCAATTACGTAGTTATATATACATAACATGGCGCTTAATATATCTCTGATACATATCGTCCAGTAATTGTGTGAAGCTTTCACAGTAATAGTCCATCAATAACGTGTTTGGAACATCTGTCGCCGCACACCTCGTCTACACTGCAGAAATCGATCCGTTGTCATAGTTACCTCCTGTACATATGGTTCTGGAATCTTTGTAACAGCTGGTAAAATAAATGTAATATGATACTTTCCCCTATCGATAGTCGTCTTCTGGTCTTATATCTGAGGCAGGTGGTGGGTGGGGGTCTCTAAGATACTTGTTTGGGGGAAGAGGGGGATTTCTGGTCTAGAATCCTCTTTTGGTTTATTTCTTCTGAGGCAGATGTCACTTGGATAAGGTAAAGGTGGTGGGTGGGGGTCTCTAAGATAGGGAATTTATACTTGTTTGGGGGGAGATGGGGTTTCTGGTCTAGGATCCTCTTTTGGTCTAGGATCCTCATATTCTTATACTACTTATATATATATATATATATATATATATATATATATATATATATATATATATATATATATATATATATACTGCCTATGTAAAGTGCAGATGAACAGTAAAATTAATTTCATAGGAATGAGAGAATAAACAATCCTCATCTCTGCAATGTACTCTCTCTCTCTCTCTCTCTCTCTCTCTCTCTCGTGAATAAAGATCTGCAATTATCTGCAGTTTGTTCCAATCTTATGAGGCATTTACTGATACAAAATGTAGAATCTGCACTGCACTCTAAAATAACAAACATGCTCTATATTGATAACATTGTGAATGAGAATATATAAACAAATTAGGACCTTAAACCTTGCTTGTAAACGGCTACCCTATTCTGCCACCATGAGGTGGCGGTAAATTACACCCACAAAATATCCAAAATAAAAATGGGGCGGGAAGGGTCAGCGGAAATATAACATTGTGTACATACATCTAATTGCATACAATTTGATACATTTAATTTATTCTGTGCTTCTTGCAGGTTTGCGCTCTTTCGAATGTTAATGATCTGAGAAATCAGCTGACTGTAATGCGGTAATATAATTCGAATGATATTTTAAACAAGACGTCGAAATATGCCGTAAGGTGGTATAACCTCTTGTTGCTAGGGTCAGGGGAGCTGTCGTATTGTAAGAAATTGAGGTGTCACAGCGCCATTTGTTGTCATAAAGAGGCATTATTTTATGCTAACTTCCATGATGCTGACTTGCAACGTGCTTGATGCTACATTATAATGATGATTTTAGAAGGTGCAATCTCTGTAAATTGCGATATAGCAAGTTTATAAATAGAATATTAAAACTTGTAATAACTGACATAGCATTTGCCATACGAAAAACTAAAGAATCAATTCAGCACTTGACAAATTGCAAGATACAATGACGCAGAAGGAAAAGGTAGATCTAAGCACTTGCAAGCAGCCATTTAGAGCTTGTATCAATGAAGAACAGAAAATTCATGACCAGAATTAGGAATGTAGCACTTGCAAGCAGCCAATTACAATAATGCAGAAGGAAAGTAGCACTTGCAATCTGCCACGTACAATTTGCATCAATGAAGAATATAATATACATAGATAGAATTATGAAAGTAGCACTTGAAAGCAGCCATTTACAATAATGCATCAAGGAAGATAAGAAAATACACGCATAGAATTATGGCGGTAATCCCCCTCCAAAGTTCTCGTCCAAAAATGTCCACGTATTTTAACATCGAATTTTGCCGCATTTGTTTCACAAGGAGTGTTATTAATAATCTTACAAAGGAATAAGGATGTATGAGGATCCCAATTAAATGAATAATAGTCATTTAAAGGTATGCGTAATCAAATTCTAAAATTGACACCCATTACTGAAAATGTCGGTATTGAAAGCCTATGTTACCTGTATGACATACTTTAAATGAGGTCTCCAATACATGCTCTCAATTTCTCCAATTCGCGAAATAGAAACTTCCACTTCGCTTAATCGAAGTACCTGGCAAGCGAATAGGGCCATAAGGCGAAAACATTTCGCGTTCTCGAAACTCAAATACGCGTATTAGATGATCGGACTTTGGACAAGTCGTTTTAGTCTGAAAATGTCTTGAATAAAATTAATGTAGCATATTTTGAAACAGAACATAGTAGATTCATTCACCTTCTCATTGTAGTCACATGACAAGGCTAGATGGAACGTGTAGTATGTACATGATGATCTAATAAAAAAGTTGTATTTCTCTGAGAGCAACGTCTGGTTTTATCTGCCTGTTAAGCAGCTGACTGGTATGCCCCCTACTAGTGGACAATATATCAACATGGTGGCAGCGGTGACCAATTAAGGACGCATCGATAATTCTGCAGTTTTAGAGGTAAACTTATTTTAGAAGTTACGCATTTTGCATCTTTTATCGCAGTGTCACGTACTACTTGGTCCAGTGGCGGGAAAACTAACGACAACATGGCCGACGGTCTCCTAAGCACATTCCGCATACCGCCAATATTAAATGTAACCGATGAGAACGTTTCGGAAAACTTTAAGCATTGGAAAATACAAGTGCAGATTTATCCAACTGCAAGTGGAGCAACTGATAAAGAGGATGAGGTACAAACGGCCATAATTCTGCATTGTGCAGGACGGCATATTTTGGATATTTATGATCAATTTGTATGGGACGCAGATGGCGACAAAAACAAACCCGGCAAGGTATTTGAAAAACTTGAGGCATATTGTAACCCCAGAAGAAATGAGGTCCTGGAATCACATAGGTTCTGGAATGTACCGAACCTAGAACCTTTCGACAGCTTCCTAACTGAGTTTAGGACGAGAGCGTCATGATGTAATTTCAGCGAGAAGGATAGCATGATCAGAGATAAAATAGTTTTCACAGTTACGGGAAAACTTCAGGAACTCTTACTCAGAGAAGAAAATTTAAACCTGGACAAAACCATACAAATATGTCGTGCAATTGAGAAGTCAAATAAACATATAAAAAAAACTGAGGGAAGCCAGCTCTAGCTGTCAGACTGTAAATAAAATAAGTAAAGGAAATAAAGCACAAACCAAAGGGAAAGAGATACTAACAGTGAACCTGGGATTGGCAAACTACGAAATAAACTGTCCTCACCAGTTCAGGGTAAAGATAGCGTTTCACTTCAGGAGTGTAACTTCTGCGGATGCAAACACGAGTTTAAGAAGAAAAAGTGTCCGGCATGGGGCAAGACATGCGATTTATGCAAAGGAAGGAATCAATTCAAGGTGAAATGCAAGAAAATTCATGTAGTTAGTGCTAGTAGAACGCACAAAGAACAAATAGACGATGATGAAAATTGGCTTAATGCCATAGGAACCAGTCAGCAAAGTAGAATTTCTGCATTAATGAATGTCAACAATTGTGAAGTGAGTTTCCAGTTAGATAGCGGCGCCGACATCAATACTATCTGCAAGAAGCATGTTCGTAAGAAACAAGTCAGGCCGACAACACTAACCTTAAAAATGTGGAATAAGTCACATATGAAACCACTTGGAGAAGCTGATCTAAAAATTATTAACACGAGGAATGGATAAGAAACTACTGCTACTCTAGTAGTTGTACCAAATGGTTATATGAATCTCCTAGGATCGAAAACTATTCAGCAAATTGGATTGATTGCTGCTAACAGTGACAAATTTATTGCTACTGTCGACACTACGAAGCTCGGTGATCTAGGGGAATCAACTCTTACAGTCGACAACGATATTCCAGCGAAAACATTGCCGTGCAGAAAGTTGCCACTCTCACTTCAAGAAGACGTGAAGAGAGAAATAGATAAATTAGTCGAAAGAGAAGTTCTAATACCTGTTACCGAACCGACTAATTGGGTTAGTCAGATGGCTGTTGTATGAAAACAGAATGGAAATTTGCGTATTTGCATAGATCCACAGCCACTAAATACTGCGTTCATGAGAGAACACGCGAAACTTCCGACACTTGAGGGCATGTTACCAAAACTTGCTAATGCAAAAATCTTCAGTAAACTTGATGTCCGTGAGGCATAATGGCATGTGAGACTTGATCAGAAATCAAGTGAGCTAATTTCAATGATTATACCTGTTGGTCGTTACAGATGGGCGAGGTTACCATTTGGACTAAAGGTCTCGAGCGAAATATTTCAAAGAAAACTCACTGAAGCACATGGAGATTTGGATGGCGTTTTCACTATATCGGATGATATAATTGTTGCTGGATGTGTAAGCTCTGAACAAGAAGCGAAACTAGACAACGAGAGAAAATTGCACAATTTGTACAAACGATGCATCGAACGGAATATCATGTTAAATGATGACAGAAGTAAGATTGACTGAAATCATTTTTCATGGTCACAAAATAACTAGTGAAGGAGTCAAAGCAGACAATACAAAGGTCAAGGCAATACACGAAATGCCCACACCAACTCAATTTCTGACCTGAAGAGGCTATGTGGCATGGTGCGGTATATAGCTAAATTTCTTCCAGACCTTGCAAATGAACTGGAACCGATTCGTCAACTCACACGTAGAGATTTTGTCTGGAATTAGTCTGAAGAATGCGAGGCTGCTTTCCAGAGAATTAAGAAGAGGCTGATCGAAGCACCAGTGCTGGCATATTTTGACGTAAACAAACAAGTCGTACTAAAGGTAGATAGTAGCAAGAATGGACTGGGTGCTGTCTTACTTCAGGATGGTAGACCAGTTGAATTTGCGCCGAGTGCACTGAAACCGTCCGAAAAAAAAGTGGGCGCAAATTAAAAAAGAAGCTCTTTCGATGCTTTATGGTTTAGAACGTTTTGACCAATACACATATGGAAGAAAAGTCATAATACAAAATGATCACAAACCGTTAGCTGCGATACTAAAGAAGCCGTTGAGCAAAGCCCCAAAATGATTGCAAGATATCATGATGAAACTGTTTCCATATGACATCGAATTTAGATTTGTGAAAGGAATAAATCTTGTTATCGCTGATGCCTTAAGCCGAGCTTATCTACAAACTCTCGACATAGAAACTGAATGACCAAGGATCCTGAACGTTATGTTCGACAACTTTTCAGATGCGAGACTGCAAGAAGTCAAGAAAGCAACTTTGGATGACGCTGACATGCAGTTACTTATGGAACTTATTACTGAGGGCTGGCCTGAAGCTAGAGACAAAGTGCCATACTCAGCGTTACTATATTTTGATATGCCGGATGTCCTTAGCGTTCAAGATGGAATAATTGTCAAAGGAGAGGCAATTATAATTCCAAAATCATTGAGAAAGGATATGAAGAATCGTCTATTTAGGCTACGATAGCATGATGAGGCGAGCTAGAGGAAAGATATTTTGGCCTGGAATGGCAGGAGAAATTAAACAAATGGTTGAAACATGTGAGGAATGCAAACCATAGATGTTAAACACGTTAAACTTAAAATAAAAAACGTAAAAGAAACGCGTTTTTCCCTCAAAAAATAAAAAACGAAAAAAAAAAAAAAAAAAACGAAACGTTCAAGTACTTTTTATGCAACACAAAAATCAATTTCACTCAACGTCGTTATCACCATCTGACTGATCTGACCACTCTATGGTTTCCTCCATATAATTGATATTGTCCATCTTTGCCTTTAGGCGAAGATTTGCATGCACAAACACTACATCTCGCACTCTCTTGCACTGCATACGGTTTCGCTTTTTCGTATGAATAAACTCAAATGTTGACCAGTTTCTCTCGCAGGCGGAGGCGGACGTCACCTGTGCTAAGACCCTAACCGCAACTTGTTGCAGCTCCGGAACGTGAGCTCCAAATGACATCCACCACCTGTATGCTGGCATTTCTTTAGCAGCTGCAACCGCCATCGGTCGTGCAAATAATCCTTGTCCTGCACGATACAAGGCGTGCTGTTGCACGGCTTTCACCTGCGACTGAACGTCGTCACGGTATATTCTTTCTATCATCGCGTGAAAGCCTGCGATGACTTCTTCGTTTTGATGTTGGGAAAAATGAGAATACTCGGGATCGAGCACAAAGCCGGCTGCGTGTAGATCTGTATGTAACATTTTCCATCTGTCCATAACGAACTGGCGAATTTGTTTTTTTTCGTGCTGGTGGTAAATCAGCAGCTTCCACAGACTGATCGATTTGGAACATTTTCCAATATACTTTTCCTGTACAAGGTATTTTTCCGTCAGCCAGTCGCAGTAGCTCAACAATCGGCTCACATACTTTAGTTATTGTTTCCACCGAGCTCCAAAACGTTCCATTCAAAATCGTGCTTGTGACTGCCTCGCCTTTCTTTTTATAAACTGCATCATTTAGCCACTTTTTGTACTCACGACTTATCACAGTTTCCTGCAGAGCATCCTTAACTGTACTCAAACGTTGCAGCATAATAAAGTGAGTAGCAAATCTTGTTTCGCCGGGCTTTAGAAGCTCTAGCTCAGAATGATTGCGAAAACATGCTTGGGAATACTGGTGAGTCGTGATGAATTTGACAATATCTTTAGAATCAGTAATTACACTATCTATACATGGCAGCTTCCCTATGTCTTCAAGTAAAAGATCCAGACAGTGAGTCGTGCATGGCGAGAAAACAATATTAGGATATTGCTGCTGTAACATCTTACGAGCTGCAACACAATTTGATGCACTGTCCGCAATAACTTGTACAACACTTTCCATGCCATACGATTCAATGCACTTTGATATCTCGCCAGCAATAAACGATCCGTCTTTGATTTCACCGGAAGTATCCAAAGCATTGAGAAAAATACAGCCGTCACCAGTAGCTGCAAGAAAGTTAACAATGGGCTTGTTCTTCACATTTGTCCAACCATCAGACATAAGCGTAACTCCGTGCTTGACGGCTTCTTCCTTAAAAGAGGCCATAAATTGTTCTACTTGATGTACTTTCCCAGTTAGCATTTCAGTTGAAATTTTTATTCTGTTTGGTGCTTTATAGTGAGGACCACATTTTGCCACGGCAGTTATTGCATCCTTAAAATAAGTACTGGCGGCAATAGCGAAAGGTATGCCGCTGGCATAAAACAAACGAGCGACAGCTTTGTCTGCATCCTTTTTCGTAGCACTCGCGAACGTAGTGGATAACGACATCTGCTTCTCACTTGCCTCACTACTAGCGGCTTTTGTGGCTTTATCCAGTGCGTCGAGTTTTCGTTTTTTCGCTTCCGCTTCTAGTCTCACGGACTGCTGCTTCTGTAAGGCCTGCTGCACTTGACATGGAACTTTTGAACATTTGCTGATGCCAAACTTTGGATCTGCAAGGGGGTGACCTCTTATACGTACAACACCACCGTGAAATTCTTTATTACAGTAAATGCAACTAATTTTGCTCAAAGTGACGTTATCTTTTTCATCTAGTACTAAAACATGTTTCCATTCTTCACTTTTTTCTTTCGGCATTTTAACGGCTATACACAAGAAATATTTATTTGAAATTCGTAATTTACTATAGACAATCTTAATCGCTACTTGCCCGCTAGTTGTGTATGTAAGGTTTCAGCACGAGCCAGTATCGTTATGTAGCCCAGGCAGCTCGGCCTACAGCCCGAGCTGTCGCGGCAGGAAAATCGATTTTCCAAGAAACACTACGATTATTATGCGGAATATTGACCGAAAAGTTTATAAAAGATGTTTCCGTAGGCAACTAGGCCTATAAACAGACGGTAAATTACTGGTTGGACATCACTGCGATAGACTGTCACCGCATATGGTCGTTTTTTACCCCCGCGCAGATTGACCCCCGCCGTCACTTGGGACTGCGGCAAACATATTTTGCGCTTCAAACTTGGCGCTGAAGTTGGCCATCCCTCTACTACGAGTTCACGTTACTGCTATGCATAATCTGCGCCAGTATAATGATATTTGTTGCCAAACTTCAAAGGGACACTTGCAAGTTGCGACACTGACACCGCTATAACTTGCATAACTTGCGACGAGCAACATTTTCGATGGACCGACCGACCGTGGGAAAATGCAAAATTTTGATTTTCTTCCAAGAATTAGCGACTGAACGATCAGCAACATTATCAAGCGTGAGAAAATAAAAAAATTCAGGACAGGATTTGGTCAAATTAGTATAAATAAATCAATAAATGAATAAAAAAAACGAAGTTTTGTGGAGAAAATAAAAAACTTAAAAAAACGTTCCGAAAAATAAAAAACGAGAAAAACCAGTTTTTTTAGGAAAAATTAGAAAACGTAAAAAAACGTTTTTAACAACTATGATGCAAACCTAGAAACCAATGAGAGCCGCTTTTACAGCACAGTGATGGAAACAGACCTTGGAATAGTGTGGGCATGGATCTGTTTGAAATCAAGGGTAGACAGCATCTTGCTGTGATAGATTATTTTTCAAATTTTATAGAAGTGGACTACTTAAGTATGGCAAGTTGTAGTCAAGTTGTAACCGTACTGAAGAAACAATTCTCAAGATTTGGAATTCCGACCACAATTATATCAGATAATGGACCCCAGTTTACAGGAAAGGATTTCGCACAGTTCATTGGAAAATAGGGCATTAATCACAGAACGTCAGCTCCAAATCGTCAGCAAGCAAACTGAAAGGCTGAATCTTCTGTTAAAGTCATTAAGAACATGTTGAAGAAGACATTCATAGATGGTAGAGATCAATATGAAGCCTTGTTAGAACTTAGAAACACTCCGCGTCAGGATACTGGACTTAGTCCGACTCAAATGTTTTTCGAAAGAAACACCCGATCAATGATCCAGTCAACAAGTGATCTGAATAAGGAACCAAGAATTAACTACCTATTAGCGCGAAAACGCTCGCTAAAGAAGGGGTACGATAAGAGAGCTCGAACCTTACCACCACTGAGTATCGGAGAGTCCGTACACTTTGAACACAAGGAAGGAAAAAAAAAATGGGAACTTGGTAAAATCAAGGAAAGACCACCAAGATAACAGTACGCATCTGGGAGATTGCATCTTTACGTGAACCCGAGAACACTGATGTACCGACAGATAGCCACAAAGCAAGCACAACATTGGCTTCATCAGACAGCTCACAGGTGAGTCGATGCGATCCTCGAAAACCTGTTTATGTCTAATACAATGAACCGGCTATTGAAAGAATCTCACTAAAACAAATTAATACAAAATAATCTCAGAAATATAATAATAGGATGGTGTGTGGTATAGTAGTTTTACATGCTATTTCTAATTAATAACTGCACCCTCATAATAACGGCAATATTAGATAGAAACTGCTCCCCAGACAGGGGCGCATCGATCCATCATGGAAGATAGTTGATGTGTACTCCTAACGTTTGAATAAATACTGTTAGTGTAACAACTTGAGGCTCCCTCGTTTTCATGACACGGTGTCAGACGTGACTCTAAAAGATACATAAACTTTTGTAGTCATTCAAAATAGCGAAATTCCAGGCACCTGAGAGCTTTAACTTTGGGAAGGCAGTGGAGTGGCCGGATTTGAAACAGCGTTTCGCGCTCTTGAGGATCGCCACCATATTAAATAAGGAAGATGAGGCAGTTCAAGTACGTTCACTTATATATATACATTGGGGAAAGGAGCAAAACAAATATTTAACTCGTTTGAATTTGTTTTACAGAAATTTGATGAGTACTTCGTCCCCAGGAGCAATGTAATTCACAAAAGAGCATGTTTTTATGAACTTACTGATAAAAAGAGGAGGAATTCGTAAGAAAACTGTATGGGATTTCAGCTCATTGTGACGTCGGTGCACAGAAGGAAGAAGTAATAAGAGATCGTCTCGTAAATGGAATCTTGGATAAAGATATTACCGAAAAGCCACAAATGGAGGCCCGATAGGAGGCACGGTAGAGGTGAAAGAAATCTAGCTAAAGGAAACCGGTGCAGAAGTTGTAACAAGCTGACCCAATTTGTCATTGGTTGTCGCTCAAGAAGAGTTAATGAGGCCTCATTCAGTGGAACATCTACTACAGGTTATACAGAACACCAAGAAACGTTCTTCCTAGGCTGTATGTGCGACGATGACAATCGTGCATGGTGTGTGATTTTGAACATTTGTGGAGCCGCAGTTTACTTCAAGATAGATACTGGAGCAGACTCAACAGTAATGTCGGAAGCAACCTACAACTCTTTTACAACAAAACCAAAGATAAGACAATCGGAATCCGCGTTGTGTAACCCAGGAAGGGTTCTGGATTCGAGAGGCGAGTTTATGAAACATACTTCATATAAGGAAATATCGTATTAGTTCAGGATATTTGTCATCAACGGATCAGGTGCCAACAATCTCCTTGAACGTGCAATTGCTCATGGTCTTGTGAAAAGAGTTGAAGAGATCAACAAAACAGCCTTTGGGCATTTAGGCCGGCTGAAGTGTGAACCAATAAAATTCGTACTCAAGGATAATGTCAGGCCATACAGTATAGCTGCACCCAAGCACGTACCATTCCCTTTGTTGTCCAAGGTGAAAGAAGAATTGTTCCATATGCAGCAGGAAGGCATTAAGGAGGAAGTAACTGAGCCCCCACAGTGGTGT
>JAECUM010046693.1:0-26295 GCA_016617855.1 Megalonaias nervosa | reverse complement strand
GTATCCTCATCAACAAGCAGTTATACATGGAACATGCCTCAGAGAGTCTGATCAGGAAAATGAGACAAGAGGTCAGTAACAAAATAATTCTTTAATTGGCATATTGACTATGCTCCACCGTTTCATCATATAAACTTTAAAAATTCCATACATACATCAACAACATATTTAGTTCAGGATGAAAGTGTTTCTAGACTTGGCTCAATTCCTCATCATCGGGATCCGATGAAAAATCGTGATATATCTGTAATTACCCAATGATTCTAACTTGGTGTTACGGTGGATCAAAGAATAACTAACAGAAATTTGCCAATTGGTCAAATAAATGAAAAAGCAATTTTATTCTACACATAAGAAGAAATAAAAACCTTACCTTTTAAACTTAAGAACTATAGTTTCCCTTCGTATCTATTGGATATATGAGAAACAATGTAGCCTTATCTTGCCAGAGCTGTTAGTGCCGATTTATAAAGTAAATTTGTTTTCCCTTTCAGCGTTTCCCTGTAAATTTTACCAAATTACACAATCGTTCTATCATTAAATTTACGCTACAATTACACAATGGAATTAATATATTAGATCGTCTACATTTATTAAAAGTAGTGAAAACCGGATCAAGAGTAATACCTTAGTGAAAAGCAATTAAACCATAGTGAAAGCAATTACACCTTAGTGAAAAGCAACTAAACCTTAGTGAAAAGCAATAATACCTAAGTGAAAAGCAATTATAACTTGGTGAGAAGCAATTAAACCTTAGTGAAGAACAATTATACCTAATGAAAAGCAATTATACCTTAGTGACAGGTAATAATACCTAGTGCAACGCAATTCAACTTTAGCGAAAAGCAATTAATCCTTAATTAAAAGCAATTATGTCTTAGTGAAAAGCGATTATACCTTAGTGAAAGCAAAGGTGCAGCAATAAAACTGAGGGTTAATTTGCACAGTTATATGTCTCCAGTTCTCTTGATGTCTCTGACGCAAATGGTAAATGTTTCTCGAAAAAAGAAGATTGATTTCACGCATCAGATAGCTAGAAACATGGCTAATGGTCGAATTATATGGTTAAAGGCAGATAGTCATATTATAGGGTTTAAATGCAGATAGTCAAATTATAGTCAGGTTTAAATACTGTCACTAATTAGTGGAGGACGTCACAAAAATTTTATTCCTAGTATATCATCAAGTAGTTGACCTGTGCTAGATTAAAAATTAATTTTTTTCGATAGTTTTTACTTATATGTAACAGAGAATTTATCATACTATTTCTTCTGGATCGTCAACATAATTTGGAAAGAAGAAGAACTTCGCTTGATGGAAGTATTGAGTGCAAATGTTGACACCGGTGACTAAAATTATTAAATATGGTTGACGGTAAATTATTTTCGTTTGAATTTAAATGTTAGTATATTTATAAGCTAAAAGATCAGGGAAATTAAAATTTCACTCATCAGCATCCGCATATAATACTAAGTATTTCACGAATATGAAAATTTACTCCATTAATTCGCATGCCTAGTGTATGCTCGGGACACCATGAATGTAACGTTTAAATTTTACTCCATTAATACTCATTCCCAGGATATACTCAGGACAATGCAGTTCTTAATTTAACAAAGAACTGAGGCCGAAATTCGAAGCAAAATTCAAAATCATTGTTTCATCATATCAAACATTACCGCCCAGTTAGGATCAGAACGTGACGTAAATATTGCGAAGTCATATAAAGTCACTAGATATTATTTAAGAGTGTAAATTTCCAATGAATTTGACAGTCGCCAGTTTACAAAAAGAGGTTTCTGGAAGAACCGGGAGTGAGGTCCAGTTTATTTTGCTCTACCGACTATGTATGGGACAGAGCGAGACCACTCGTAAATTGTGATTATATGGTTATATTATTATCATCACCTGAAGATGCGCATATTGACAAATGACTTTGATCCCTCAGTCTTTTGTTTTGTAACTTAATGCAGTGTATGACGCACACTCGTTAGCGCAGCTAGTTGCTCAGTTTTTCCTGAAATCTGATAAATAGTACGATAAAAAAAAAAAAAAAAAAAAATAACATGCGCCTCTAGACATTCATATTGCTCCTGCAATTTATGTTAGAGTTATTGCCCTTTTGTCTTCAAGTTGAATGCAGTGTCATATAGAATCTTGTGTTTTCTGTACGGATTGCTTCGAAACATGGTACATATTAAGATCATCATGTAAAGATCAACCTATTGACATATCTTAGTGCTCCCTTCATTTTTGTATCAATTATTGATCTCTTTTACTTAGAATGAATGCAATGTAAGAGTTGTTGCCATCTTTTTCTTTGGACCGCTTCGGTGACCTAAGTGGTTAGAGCAGCCGCTTCAGATGCGGGAGGTCATGGGTTCGAACCCCGGCCGATTCATACCAAAAACTTATACAAATGGTAGTAACAGCTGCCTCGCTAGGTGCTCAGCATTAAGAGTTTAGTGTTAGGACTGGTTGGCATCGCATGGTGTCAGGATAACTTGACTGGGTGGGACATCATGCTACATGTCTGCGGTATGGTGCCCCAGTGCTAGTCATCACTATAAACTGCCACACTGCAGGCATAGTAGCGATGATATCACTGAAAAAATGTTAAAGCTACGTTAAAAATCCAAATCACATCACGCCCTCTTTTACTTAGATTGAATGCAATGTATTTGTTACACACAAACGCACACACACACACATCAGTGTATTCGTGCAATTTTCACTTAATACATTATATTTTATTTTATACAGCTGTGTCCCTACCCGACGGACGAAGAACTTCAGGAAGGTTTACAAGTGAGTGTGGACTGGAAAGCGTATCGAAAGTCAGAGCTCTCTTCTACAATGAAATCTCTCTCTGTTCGTAAGGACATGCGGACATCAGCCACCGGAAAGAAGGTTCAGGAGTCTTATTGAAAACAGACACCATTTAGTTCTTCGCAGGAGAATCGAACAAAACATTTTAGAGGAAAATCGGTCTCAGGAATTACCGTTCCGTCCCAAATAAATATGGGCGTGACGGTATAAATATAATTACTGCCAATGAGTCTTCTTGTCCCTTCAGTGTTCACATCTCTATTTTTTTGAAAGATTGAGATTTGATGTTTGCATCTTCATATGATTAACTATCTTGATAAATCCTATGTTAAAATAAAAACTAATTTTCTTTTTTTTTTCCTTGCATTAAATTTATTTTATTTAAATATGATGTATGAATTTCCATGATATAAAAGGAAGAAAGTGCCTTAAAAACGATTCCATTTCTATGTTTTCTTGTTATTGCTACTCATTAGTACTCCCGCTTGTAATCATGATTTAAATATTCAGCGTGGTTTGATCAAATGGGCTATTTATGCGGCATAAAAAAAATTGGAGAAACTTATATGCTTAAATATAAATTATTTAGCAAGAAGCTAATATATCCCTAGGAAAGTTTCTCCCTAATAATTTTTCTTGCCATATTTGGATTACTGTGAAATCGTTTAGTTTCCTGGATACCAGTTTAGTGGTTTGGAGAAAATGGAATATTTGTTCGTACTTAAATTGGTTGATTGGGGAATATGTACTCCCCTTACCACAAGATACTTGTTCGTTTTATCTTTAAATTCGTCGTTCGCAACAACCTTGAGATCTGCAAAAATCGGTACGCCACAAAAAATAGTGAATTCACAGTATTATTCATACTGTAAAATCATGCATCATGTATATACTTATACCACATAGTAGATTCCTCTATTTTATTCTAACATTGTTGTCTATATGTATGGTTGAATATATATATATATATATATATATATATATATATATATATATATATATATATATATATATATATATATATATATATATATATATATATATATATATATATATATAGCTTGATTGATAGTAGAAATATGCATCTTTCTTCGAGTAATATAAGCTTCGAACCCATATCACAACTGAGTATATACAATAATAACCTTATAATTATCAAATAAGAAGGGGTTCAGTCACGGCGACACGTATCTGTTGTACCACATATGGGACTCTTGGGGATTCTTTATAGGATTAATTACATGTACAAGACCTTTGTAAATGGATACATGTAAGAAAATGTAGGTCAATAAACTGACACTTGAGTGCGACTGTTTTACAGACACAAAGAAACTAATAATCAATCTCAACGTCACTATCACAAAATGTACATATTTTTGCATATTAAGAAACACAATTATACTTAAAGATAGACAGCATCATCTTTTCGAAATAAAATGTATGTACAGGGAATTTTCTTCAATTGTGTCTTAATATGGTTCTTTATGAAAATCATGCATAATTCATTTGTAAATTAATTTACTTAACTACATAATGTTTGTATTTCAATATCAACACATTTTTGTTTAAATAAATTCAGAAAAAACTTCTTAATCGTCTACATCTTGATCGCACTAAGCTTCTCGATAACCACAGGCATAAAGTACATGTTTAATTTCAGGAACCCAAACTTACAGCTGTTTGTGTCAGACCATTTAAGTTCTAAACTGTCATATAACAAAACAATTACCTAACTGTATATTTTGAAACCTTCTGTATGCATTAATAGTGGATTGCGAGAATTGTCACAATAACTGGGGTCAGACGCTACATCCTAGGCCTTTTCCACCAAGTCGAGAAAGAAACGTCGGATGTAATTCTTCGCCGTCGAGAACTATAAGGCAGAATATGGCGGCGGAAGACAAAATTACAACCGAAACATTGTCGGCATTTTCTGTCGCAACATATGTTGTGAACTCCAACGGAAGAGAACACCAAACCCATCAAATTTACAAGTATTCCTATATCCACATCCAACTTTTTCTCTCGACTTGACGGAATTGACATAGCAATGTTCCAACTGTAGCAGGGTCTTGAATAAAGTCCCAGATTTCAGCCCCAGCAGATAAAATAGGCACTATCCAAATATCTAAAGTCTTTCAAACATATTTGCTGATAGGATAGTTTTCCAACTTCAACATGCATTTTTTACATTAACTTTTAATCACTATTCATTGCATTACGTTTTAAGCTTATTTACCATTTTTTGTATTTCTATCGGTGTTTAACAAATATACATAAGTTACATACATGCATTAAACTTAAAGGTTTGAAAAGGTTATCATTACATCAAGGCTATCTTTGGACAGGACACTTTGTAAATCGTAGAAACAAATAACTAAAAGAGCAGGGATGAAAGAACATAACCTTGATGCATACCCAAAATGCAATTAAAAGTATTGCTTAAACCATTTAGGGGTTTTATAAGGATTTATAATCTTTATGCTTTAAAAATATTGATTATTTGAAGTTTTATTTTAAATTTACACCATAAAACGACTCTCTTTATTCAAATGATATTTCAGAATCTACAAATGTACTATAAAATCTACGCTTTAATTTACCAATTTGCATCCAGAGATGTTTGTACAAAAAATGTCGTACTATAATCTTGTTTTAAAGCAGGATTCTTCATCAACAAGTACATTGTTTCATTCAGACCACTAGATTAAATTCTTTCTTAAAATTAATATAAATACTTTACCAAATATAGACAATAAACTAATATTTTCATATGTATTTGGAATATTTTTATTCCCCTTTTTCTTTGACGGAATGATTATAGATGTTTACGAGTCTTTTTGGAAATATAAAGCATCAGACACAGCATTATATAAGCGAATCAAATGAGACATGGGATAAACCTTGGCGTCCTTGACAAATTTAGACGCCATGCCATGAATACCATCTGTTTCGCCAGCCACGACAAAATTCAGATGCCTTACCATCAATAGCTGATTTACCAGCCACGATAAATCCAGGTGCCATGCCATCAATACCAGCTGATTTACCAGCCACGATAAATCCAGGTACCATGCCATCAATACCTGCCGACAAAAATCAGAAGCCATACCATCAATACCAGTTGATTTGCCAGCCACGACAAAGTGCCATGACATCAATACTGACTGCTTCATAAAACTTTAGATCAAAAATAGTTGCTCTCACTTCATCCCCTCCCAATAGTATCATCGTGAATATTCTGACGATATATATAAACGAATGATAAGTCGTTTATATTTGGATATAAAACATCACAAAATAATGAAAATTTGATTCTCTGGAAATTTTTGTCGAAGTTAAATTCCTTTCTTTCTGAGTAAATTCGAAAATGTTTTATTATCGTTTTTCTTCAGTGTATTTACTAATTGCAACTGCGATTTCCTTTTAATGTCATGTTTTATTTTGGCATTTACAGGAATTGCTATATTTGATATCTTCATTCAAGTAACCTTTCGGAATGGAATAAATTAAAGCTATTTCAGATCTCGTACTGTCATTCTGTTAGCATTATCACAAGATGCACCAAACCTAGGTTAGCGGATAAATTTTGTTGTACATTATATCATTTACTACATGATCGTACAGTTTGCTTGAATCCCAAACTGTTGGCAGCAATTTGTAACGTTCGCACCAATACTTGCAAAGCACTATCAAGTTCACAAACATAAAGCATAAACTTCTAAAACTAGGAAATGAAAAACCATGTAACTCTTCACGCAAACGTTGTTGAATGATATGGTGTTTGTCATGACTCCATGAAACTTTACTCATGTTTCTGATTCTCCATGATTAATGTCGGAATAGCGTGTGTCAATCGCTGCATTATCACATCGATAAAACGAAGCTCCGAATATCATTTTAGGACTGCAAATTTTAAATACTTTTAGCTCGTTCACAATACTACAGATTGTGCATTTTGTCGAATTAAAGACTGATTTTATACAAAAATAACCAGATTTTTTTATTTTGGTTAAGATATTTCTTGGCAAAATTGATACTAAGAGTTTTGTTGGGTTGGGGTACTGAATAAATATTACAGAGCGATCGTATTCGACGGACTTCAAAGCGATCGTATTCGACGGACTTCTTAAAGCGATCGTATTCGACGGACTTCAAAGCGAAGCATCTTTAAAGAGAGTTTTTAAATAATAATGATTTTCAGTAAGGTTTTTTCATTATTTTGTTTTTTTCTATATTAAAAAATGGATTGTGTGGGCTTGCCATTTTTATATGATCTAGTTAGCTAAATTCTAAATTCTGTTTTCTTCTACATGTTAGCACATCATTGTTTCCGTTCAGTTCTTCATACATACCTCCATATCCTCATTTATTTCTTATCACGGTATATACAACCGTTATATTTATAAATGGTTGTAGCAGATTTGAGCTATAATTAATACCACGTTTTCTTTTTATATGACTTTAAGCTGCAAATATGCCTTGCAAATCTATGAAATTAATCTTAATAGAAAATATCTATTTTTAAAACTATAAAAATTTATACAGGAACCATTCCTATTAAAAAATGAAAACATCCACAAATCTAATGTCTTTCGGGAACCATAATTTATAATACACACTTTTTCCGTCCAATATAATGCCAGTAATAAAACATATATGTGTTTCTAAATACATGTTCAGCTATGACCATCTTGAATAATCTAGTTAGCACTAAATATGATTCAAAGACGTCAACCCAAAAAGAATTAAAATATTGATAGACGTTTTACCAGTTATTCTTTCAAATGGAGTTAAAAAACCTCTTGTTCCACTGAATTACCAGGTTCTCAATTTCACGAAGTTTAGATGGATAATTAAGAGTTTTAATGTTATCCAAGTCATCTGAAAACTTTATATCTAACACAACACACTCAACACTCACCACAACCTCAATCAAATTTATATTCTGGTTAGCATTTCTTGTTCCAACCTGTTATATTTTCTACCCAAACTACCTTTATTTAATTTTCAATACTTATACCAACTGCTTTTTTTTGTTTTTATTTTTAAAATATTTAACGCATTTTTAATAATTGTAGTCGTATCTGCAGTGTGTCAGTTTATAGCAATGTCGAGCACTGGGCAACATGTCGCAGACATGAGACATCATGTCCCACCCAGTCACATCATCCTGACAACAGTCCGACCAGTCCTAACACTAGCCTCCTAATGCTGAGCGCCAAGCGAGGCAGCTGCTAGTACCATTTATATAAGTCTTTGGTATGACTCGGCCGGGGTTCAAGCCCGCGACCTCTCGCGTCCGAGACGGACGCTCTAACCACTTAGTCCACTGGAGCGGTCTATTAGTGACAGAAAATTTATATCGCCACAGTGGCGATATCACTTTGGAACTACTTTCTTTTCTCATTGAGGATTTATATCTGTTTATATATATGTTATTCAAACTTGTATTTGTATGCATACTAATTTCCTTGTCCTTCTGCCCCTTCTCTCCGCTCCTCCCTCTCGTTCCATAAGAATGAGCCTATCTTTACTATATCATGAATGTTTACCCTGAATGAGAAGGTGCCTTAACAAAATGCATAGAAATCAACTCCTACAATAAAAACCTATAAACTGCCACATTGCAAACATCGTAGTGATATGACTGAACATTTTCTAAAGCTACATTAAAAATAAAAATCACACAAACACTCTCACCGATACATTTGAGTATCTCATTATGAAACATATAATAAACAACTTCATTATACCGTAATCTGACCAAACAAAATAAATTGTCCTTCCATAATTTGTGTACAATTGCATATACCTCTATCACCGCCAATACGGCCATTAACAACACGTAAACATGTTGATTTTCAATTAAATAGCTAAGGATCATGATTGGTTGAAGCTCCTATCTTTATTTCTTCTGTTGGACGATGGTGTATCTAAAGCATAATTTTCAGTTATCAAATAATTCAAAGGAGTCATCAAACTCAATAAAATCAGGTTCACAACGGTGTCGACACTACAATCCCCACCAATATGAAACTTGCAATCGGTGTACATAGCTTTTACGTCAGCAATTTTTGCTCACCGCAGTTAGGTTCTTTCTTCTTCAGAATGTATGGAGGATTTTTTGGCGAGAAATCTATCAGCCTAGAAACAATGTCAAAGGTGAACCCAGTACATAATGTGGCTAACATCGTCTCTAGGCCATTAATATAGAGAGTATCTAATGCTCATTTAATGTTGAAAGTTCTGCTAAGAATTTCGTACAACAGTTAATAAGCGACCTGGATTTCATATCTCATTTACATCTTTATCCATTGCTGTAGCAAACTTCTTTCAGCCCTTTAAAGTAATTTCAAGCTGATTATTAGTCCATGTTTCTACAGAACTAATAATATCATATCAGTAAATATACTTATACAAATCCAGATAGATTCTAAAAGATAATAGAAATAACTTTGGGAAAACAAACTATCTACATAAATACTGAAATACATACACTAGTTCTGAGATACTGATCATCGTGAGTTATTGGACCCCGTCAGAATCCTTATTCAGCGTCCACTTAGTTTCTTTTTTCTTTTGTTTTGTTTTGTTGGTATTTTCATTGTAACAATAAACTGTTTAATTTATTATCAGCTTGTCAACTTTAGGTACAGTCTCCTTCCCTTCTTGATGCTATGCTTAAGAAATGGCTTCAGTACATTTCAAACTTTTTTATTTTCATAGGAATATCCTCGCCTATTCATCAATGACCTTGGTCATGTGAACTGTAATGATAGCTTCGGTATTGTCTGATTGGTCATTTGTTAGTGTCTGTTCTAGCCTCATTTTGCTGTCTTTGCTCTATTTTCTGTATTTTCAGAACGCTAGCTGTTTATCTTTGAGTCTGGTAAACTGGATGGTCGTTGGTTATGGAGAGTTGTTAATGTTCCATCGGTCGAACCATTCAACAAATATCACCGCATCGTTAATTTACAGCTTGTTTCTGATGTAACATCTAATTTTAGTCTACGTATCGTGCAAATTTTTCACATCTGATTTCTATAAGGTCAAATAAAACTAAATTTTCTCTGCGTGATTGAGTCTTCTGATATTGTAGTTTGCCATCTACTTTGTTTAGTTTCTACTAAGTTTGCTTACATTCTCATCTACTTTTGCCTACAGAGGTGTATTTTTTTGGACCAAACAGTCAGTTTGTTGTTTCAATTAGCTAAAGCGTCTGTTAAAATAGAGCAAATATTTAATCTAAGGATTTAACGAAGTCACGTGAGATCAATAAGGTTACTGTGGCTTTCCCCATGAGGGGAGGGCGAGTCAGGGTTAGCATGATAAGAAAACGGGCAAGTTCGATCCAGCCATGACTGAATAGAATGTTGTAAGCCGCTGACATTCTAATAAAAAGGGAAGGTTCGATCCGGCCATGAGTTAACAGAAGGTTGTTAGCCGAACTCATAGTTACTTGAACTTGTACTTTTTACTGTCCTAGTATATTAACAACCTGTCTCGCATTCATCTTCATGTCGTTACTTTACGGCCTTTCTGACTCAAAGCGATCTTTCCTGTTTTACTCACTTTGATATTGATTTTTATTTCATTCCAATTTGATCTTTCATGCGTTCAATACAGCTGCTCAATCCGTCTTTCCGTATCATATACCCAGATTCAAACTACTTATGATTTCTTTGACGTCCGCGCGTAGATATTTTTAGATGCAGTGAATTGAACTTTTATAAAATCCCAGGTCGTTTTGAATTTCGTTCATGCAGTAAATCTCCAAGTATTTAGAAAGCCTAAAACGTGGTATGTAATAAATACAAAACCGCGTTCGTTTAGTGTACTTCGTCAGGGGAAAGAAGACACTTGAAGTGACCCATGAATACGCCTTGGCCTGACTGCCTCGACATATCCCTATGCCATATCAAACACGTTATTTCCGCTTACTCAGAACAAAACACGTATACGGTTTTGTGAATAAAGTGCATCATCCTGCTTTAGACAGCACAACAAATGCTACTCATTACAATGACTTATAACTACCGCTAGTACTTATATTACATAGCGGATATATACTTAATTAGCTAGTGAGCTTGATTCGCTAGTACACGCATATATACTTTATTTGCTAGTACCTATATTACATACCGGACATATACTTGATTCATTAGTACTTATGTTACATAGCGGATATGTGCTTGATTCGCTAGTACCCATATTACATAGCGGATATGTGCTTGATTCTCTAGTACCTATTTAACATAGCGGATATATGTTTATTTTGCTAGTATCTATATTACATAGCGGATGTATATTTGATTTGCTAGTACCTAGCGGATATATGCTTGATTTGCTAGTACCTATGTTACATACTCGATATACGCTTTATTCGCTAGTACCTATGTTGCATAGCGGATATATTCTTGATTTGCTAGTACCAATGTTACACAAGGGATATATGCTTGATTTGCTAGTACCTATGTTACATACCGGATATGTGCTTGATTCGCTAGTACCTATATTACATAGCGAATATATACTTGATTCTCTAGTACCTATATTACATAGCGGATATATACTTGGTTTGCTAGTACCTATATTACATACCGGATATTAGTACCTATATTACATACCTGATATATGCTTGATTTTCTAGTACCTATATTACATAGAGAATATGTGCTTGATTCGCTAGTACCTATATTACATAGTGGATATGTGCTTGATTTGCTAGTACCTATATTACATAGTGGATATGTGCTTGATTCGCTAGTACCTATATTACATAGTGGATATATGCTTGATATGCTAGTACCTATATTACATAGAGGATATGTGCTTGATTCGCTAGTACCTATATTACATAGTGGATATGTGCTTGATTTGCTAGTACCTATGTTACATAGCGGATATATACTTGATTTGCTAGTACTTATGTTACATAGCGGATATATGCTTGATATGCTAGTACACATATCACATACCGGATATGTGCTTGATTCGCTAGTACGCTTGATTCGCTAGTACCCATATTACATAGCAGACATGTGCTTGATTCGCTAGTACCTATTTTGCATAGCGGATATATACTTGATTTGCTAGTACCTATATTACATAGCGGATATATACTTGAATCGAACGAATAACGTATATATTTCCTCGAACTGTGTGAAAATACTTGAGGTTTACACCCACGAGATGAAGTATATTTGTTATTCACTATGAATAAGCAAGTTTTCTTTGAATTTTATGCTCCGACGTATATGCTAGCAATGTGTATACAAGACTGAAGTAGCAGAATTTTTACGGTATGCCTCGCGATAATGTCAGCTGTTTACAGTTTATGGTCTCTCTGTTTTGTTGTATATTCGCACAGAAAATATCAGTAGTAACATAAATCTCTTTCTAATTCAAGATAAATAAAACACATTAAAACAACATTGAAGCAAAAAATGCATAAGCAGTTTGTGTGATTTTAACCTGATAGTTCCCCGCGGGAGGTAACAAGGAAGAGACAAAATGGCGGATAAAATTTCTTGGTCATAATAGTATAGATATCTATTGACCGCAGTGACAAAATATTTTAGATAATTCCTTCTAATCCGATAAATCAACCACCCAAATCTGTGTTGATATTGATGGACGATATGTGCGTCTGATGTCCCCTGTTCATTAAAATGTGAAATTTTGCTGCCTGCAAATATTTCCGGAACAAACCTGTGTACACTTTCGACACATACCGGTAAATGGTAACAGCCATATCGAGCGAAATTAAAAATGGCTACATGACATAGGGTGTGCTATTCCACGTGGATTTACAAGTCACCAAACATAGGATTTGCTCTGGAAATATAATTCACATGCTACCAAAGGAACACTTCAGCCGACGGTAGCTCCACAGCCGCGAGAAATACTGGAAAGTGTATAAAATGTACACCGATGTGTGCAGCCAAAAGTGTCCTCAGACTTTTGCATGTTTTAATGAATACGTGATATCAACCCCGAAACCGAAATCAATATCATCACGGGGGAGGGGCTGTGAATTATTACAATTATTTCTGTTGACAGATCCACTAAATCACGGACAAGCCCAAAATAAATTACGTTAATCATAAATAGGCAAACATATTTAATAAAATCCCACTAGAACAATTTTTGTTTGTTTGTTAGTTTCTAAAGTTTCACCAAACATTGACCAAGTCTAGTACGTTGACATACACTTTCGAATTGACCCCTTAAACATGTAGTTGTATAGTTAAAGTTACTCATCCATAACGTCAGTGACGACTAATGTATACTTAGCATGGTTTAAATACATTAACAATACTGTGTAAAGATATTTGTGCATGTGCTCACCTGTAAATTTAAGAGGGGGGGGGGGCAGTTGGCGCCCAAAGTCCCCATCATATAGCTTTATTTCTGAATTGGTAGGTAGGCCCATAATTAAGTTTTGCGTTGGGGGTGGGTGTGAGGGGTGGCAAAATTTCTGGCTACGTTACAATCATTTATATGATCTCGGTCAATCCTTGTTTCGTACATAGCCGAAGTAGTTCCAATGGCAGCTATCGACATGCATTTTGAGGTATCATCCATATGATTGCCCTCGAACCTGAGAACGCAATCAGTGTCGTTATTGGCAATCATTATTTTTATGGAAAATAATTACTTAAATATTCTTTACGAAATATACGAAACATGAGAACTATTAATAAAAACAAAAATGTTTAGAACAAACTCCTAAAAGAGCAAATGACGCGAAATTTGTAAGATTGGAGTCTGCGCACTCCTGCAAGGATAAAGCATGGGATAAATTTGATGGTTTCAAATGGTTTGACCATGCGTTAATGGAGGAAAGAACGGCATGGACTTATTAATGATTATGTAATAGGAACTTTTGTTTGTTATATTTATGATTTATGATTTGCATTAATACATTCTTAGTTGGATCACCGTATATCATTCAGGATACCAATGATCACCGTATACCATTCGGGATACCAAAGATCACCGTATACCATTCGGGATACCATGGATCACCGTGTGCCATTAGGGATATCATTGGAGACCAGCTAAGGAAAGGCTCACATCCCTCGGGGTAAAAACGATGGGATTATCTTGGAGAAATATCAGTTCTCAACAAATCATCTAAATAGCTAAGATATACAAACAGTGATAATAGTAATCCCCAAGCAAACTAATTATAGAACCCGAGTATCACTAATCCAAATTTTGACTGAATGTAAAGAAAATATTTTTTTTTTCCAAAACAAAATCCTGACAAGAAAATAAACTTTCCAATAATATTAATTATACCACCAGAATGGATCTCGCTTGATGTTTATATATACCACATACACGGACAATTTTAGCGAATACTATCACATCTGACCATTGATGAAATTGCAGCTGGAGTACACGTGACATGTCATAAAGTTGCTTCTCACTCGCCTTTCCATAAATAAATATATCATCTACTGTTTATATTCATTTCATACGGGTTCAGACTATGATCATTAAATTTCACATTGATCTTGCACACAATCACCTTAATTAGCACAGATTAAATAATTTATCATATGTCATCGCCATCAAGACGGGTTTTTCACGCCCGGAAGTGAGCTACTCAATGAAAGAACGTTTTTCCTGGACATATTCTTCTCTTATCTTAGAATACATATAAAATAAAATTTCTTTCATTCTTTTCTTTTATCCTATAAATGTTATATTTAGTTTTAGCTGCGCACTTGGTTATGCGATTTTTATGAAATTCGATATATGTTTCCAAGTGGACGCTGGCTAAATAGCAGGTATGTAACGTAAGTAAAGAAGCACGACAAGCAGTACAACGGAGAGAGAGAGAGAGAGAGAGAGAGAGAGAGAGAGAGAGAGAGAGAGAGTCCAGTTGAACTTGTTCCCTTCAGACCACAGAAATTTGTGAACTTTCTTTAAAAGAAAATAATTAGACTCTGTAAATATTCATCATATTGATACATAAAATGTGTTATATTCTGATAAAATCGAATACAGTAATACAAAGTAAAAATTCCAGTGTCAAATTACATGGTAGCAAAAAACAGGGAAAGTGATATGTTTGAACAACTGTATCATTTTTAGACCGATAAATGCATAGATTTCTACTCAATGGAATCGACCTTATTTGACCCTTGGCGATGTAGGATTTCAACATAAATAGAAGAACAAAATTAGCACTGTTCTTATCAGCTAACATCAAATTGCCATTTGTTATTCATAATAAACAAAGAACATTCCATAGTTGGCTTAGAGGACAGCGCGTTGCTTTGCTAATGTAACACACCCCCCCCCCTCCCCCGGTCGAGGTGAGTAATGATGAATACAACGAACAGAAACTAGTTTCAGATCTTTTATTGTTATACACTCGGCCTTTTCTGTGCCACAAAGAACCAAAAACTGGTACTCCGTTGCTGTTCTTTGTAGAAGCAAATCGTTCGCTGGCAAGCCAGTATCAGAGAACAGTAACTAGCAAATCTTTGTCTTCCTATTGGATAACCATTGACGTTATTCGCGAAACAGTGACGCTATTTCTAAACTACTAGTTTGGAAACATCTTCCACATGAACTCTAGTGATTAGTTGGTAGCTTCACGTTGGAGAGGTGCATCATGGGGGAAAGAGTACTGTGATTCAGTTCTTTTACTAAGACGAACATGTTTGTAATCTGTGGCCTCTCGAGCACCCGAAGTTTGAAGCAGGTGTCAGAATAAATAAATGGCCTTGGCTCATTCAGACCACGTCAGCTATTTTTGTCAAACAAAATATGACTAAGATGTGTGTATGCGTAGTAATTTTGCCTAAAATTCATACATTTTGAATTTCTTTACCAAAAAAAAAAAAAAAGATAAGAAACCGCAATCTATTCGGATCACCTCTGTTATTTTTACGACTGGATTCACCCAAAAGTTGCTAATGAAAAATGGTTTCATGCATTCGTGACTTCTCGGTTAATCATTGTTTCGTAATAGACGAGTTGGTCCGAATGGCAACTAAAATCTACCTGAAGTTTGGAATGGGCGGTGGCCATTACTGCCAGTGACCTTCGAGTAATAATTGGTGTCTAAATACCGTTCCGTCCAAATATAACTATATCTAATTCCAAGCATTTAGCAAATGCCACTAAAATTTAAATTGAAATAATTATATTAAAGATTGAAAAAACTAATTAAGCATTAAGATACTTGCAATGTTTCTTACATGATTGCTTAGAAAATCAATTTACAAAGTCTCGTACCGTTTGGAGAAACGGAGGATATTTTCAGCTCAGCAAGACTACAGACGCAAGGAACAAGGAAAAAGCTCGTCGTACATGAAATATAAAGAACACATAATGTAAATCATTCACACTGAGTCTGATTTATCGACACTATTCATGACTTGGGCTTAATCTTATATCATGTATGTGTATATGTATGTATAGGGTTTATGGAACGTCAGCACAATACTGGCTATATGGTATTGATTAAAGGGTAATTTCTGAATGTAAAAATAGAGAATAGCATAAAAGACATAAAATGCTTAAAATATAAGGTCAAAGGTTACATAGGCCACATTCCTTCAAGACGTCTAAAATATTATCTGCAAGTACATCATCTTCTGTCATTCTACTGAGTTTACAGGAAAAACTTGTGTCACAGTGTGGAAGTCGATGCACTCGAGGAGAACATGTTCCACTATCAGTGGACACAGGCATGCTATGCACACTGGTCGAGGATCACCCCTAAGGTGGTATGCATGGGACACGTTGTGCACACTGTCGAGGTTCACCCTTCAGGAGGCATGCGTGAGACGCGTATATGTGGCCTGTGTTACAATAATAATCGTTACAATACCACCTTATAGCTACGATTTGTTCAGGATGAGGGTGTCCACTTTCCCGTGATGGGTTAGGTTTTACAAATCTAATTTGTGATGTTTTCATTCCATATATTTTGCCAAGTATATAGAATTTGCATCTTCGCTAGCCAAGGTTCCGATGTGATAACCCTATCTACACCCTGGAGTACCGAGCAGATATTTCTGTGCTTCGGGTCTGTGAATTTATTGGATGCGGCGGCATGCCACCGTATCCAATCAAAACTAAGTTGTTCATATTTGAACATTGTTCCTTCATGATCGAGACAAGGGGAGCACACAACTTGAATGGACTGATAAATATGCAATTTTCCAGTGCCGGTCCGTGTTTCCACAAATACATTCCACTCAAATACACCTGTAATGGCTTCCCTCTGGTACATAGTCATACTTTCCATGTTAAACGTCCAAAGTATCTTTTTTAGATCAATTGCCCCCTACTATAGAATGTACCACGCTACTGGTTGGTTGGCATTACATACTAAGGGAGGCAACTCTTAAAATCCAATAGATGTCGCTAGGACAAAACACCAAAATATCTGTTCGACCCGCCAAGGTGTAGATAAGGTTATCGTATCGGAACCTTTGCTAGTAAAGATGACAGAATTTGCTGACTTGCATAGTTTGAAGTTGGTATATTTAATATTGCATTCAGAAACAGGTAATTGCTTGCGTCTTCACGGCTATAACACTACAGTATGTTACACATACAAGACGAATAGCACACTGCTTAATAAATCAAATCCCCAAATCTGTGTTGATACTGATGGACGATATGTGGGTATGATATCACCTGTTTACTAAAATTTACAATTTTGCTGCATGCAGAACTTTTCTGAACACACCTTCGTACAGTTTAGACACTTACCGGTATTTGGTAACAACCATATCGAGCGCTAAATTCAAAATGGCAACAGGACCGAGGGTTGTGCTATTCCACGTAAATTTACAAGTCGCCAAACACAGGATTTTATCCGAAATGATATGTACATATCGCCAAAAGAACCCTTCAGCCGACGGTAGTTCAACAGCCGCGAGAATTACCAGTAAATGCATAAAATGTACACCAATGAGTGCAGACAAGAGTGTCCGTAGATTTTAATGAACAGACGATATCAACCAGTCAACATCATTATAGGTGTGGGGCTGATTTATCGGTCTATCTGCTTATGAGTGTAATAATGAAACTCAACTCTAGCAGTTCAGTTGCCACCATATAATTGAATACACAAAAAGATATATTGTAATGACTAAATACTGTAACTATGTCACACCCTATAAATTGAATGGAGTATCCTACATGTAAAAAAATGGTTCATCTCTCAGGTTATAAAACAAACAGAAATCCTTTAAATATTCTTCACTAAATTTGCAATTTCAAGTTCAGTCAAACAGATCACACCTAGAATGTATGTCAATAGTTGCCATTCTGATTATTTTGGCTATTTACGACACAAGGATTGACCGAGATGTTACAAATGATCGAACTACTTGTTTCATTCGTAATTTGTCAGTGAATCATACCGTCAATAAAATCGTAGAAATGGCTCAAGTGATACAGATTGATCGGATTTCTGTTTCGGTGGGTAAATCTCCACCAAACAAGGTGTATGATTTTTCAGAAAATTACAGCACTAACGACATACATCCGGGGCATAATTTTGTCTCGCCGAAATAGCCGAGGTTATTCAGAATTCACTAAATGCGAATTACTGAGTATGGTCAGCTCTACCTTTAGTGACCTGAGGAATTTGGTTCATAGTGAAAGAAAAACTTTAACCGGCAGCTAAAGATATAGAAAACATATTTCGAAGATGGGCAGAACACTTTAACAGCATTCCCAATCAACAGCCCTATATCGGCGAGGAGACAATTAATCGACTGCCCCAACCGGAAATCAAAATAACACTTGCTGGTTCCTCCAACACAGACTGTAACTGTGAAAGTAATTGATCTGCTGTCAAATGGCTAAGCACATGGAGCAAATGTTATACCAGCAGTAGTGACAAAGCTGGAGGCTCGCACAGAAATTTACTGAACTCTTCCAGTCAATATGGACTCAGGGAACTATACCCTTGGAATACAAGGATGCGTTCATAATCCACTTGTACAAGCAGAAAGGCAAGAGACATTTGTGCGACAACCATCGGGGCATCTCTTTGCTATCAATAGCCGCCACAATACTTGCCAGAATTCTGTTGATTCGTCTTGTTCATCACGTTGATCAATGCTCCTGCCTAAGTCAGTGTGGCTTCAGGAATGGACGATAACCACAGACCTGGTGTCTGCATCTTTTCAACTCAAGGAGAAATGCCAGAAATAGAACTCCAGCCTATACTTGAGATTCATCGACCTGACAAAAACCTTTGACTGTGTCAGCCATTGAGGTCTTTGGAAGATCACAGCAAAAGTTGGCTGCCCAGAGAAATTTATCATGTTGGTTCCATTATGGCGTGCTCGCTCGCATCGTGGACAACGCCGTTGTCAACGGTGAGTCATCTGAACCATACCCAGTCAACAATGGAGTCCGGCAGAGCAAATATGGCCTTTGGCAGACTATGTACAAATGTGTGGGAGCGCAAACAAAATTTAAGGTCTGCGAAGCTAATGTGTTGCCACCATGCTCTATGCATGCGAAACTTGGACGGTGTACAGAAGCTGAATTATTCCTGCCCGAGGAAACTCTCGCTCGGAGGGGTCTTTTCCCCCAAAATTCTTTTTGATACTTTATTGTGTCCTCCGTTCTTTCCAAACTTTAGGAAACCACTGTTTACGGTAATTTTAGACAGGTATGACTAGATATTTCATTGTCTCCTTGTCTGTCTACTACTGGTAGATTTCTAAATTCTTCTAATTCTGACAGGCTGGTACGCATCATTTGATTGTTGGCAGCGCTTGGCAAAATTCTTTAACATATAACTGTGAACGCAGGAATCTGGCCCTCTTAACGACACAAAGAGCTTATTCCTTTGAAACGACTAGCCGACTCAACCGTCTAATTACTGAATGAACTCATAGCCGGCCATCAGCTGTTGGCCTCACACCTTTAGGAAACTGTCATAAACCTAACGTAACCCATACTAAGTAAGAGAGTTAAAATCACGGCCGTAAAGACGGAAAAATCCTGACTATATTTCCTACAGTAAAAAAACAGAACATATTTTACTCTGTTTACGTCGATAGTATCAGGCATTACTTAAACGTTAATGGCGCTGCTAATTTTAGGACAGCAAGGTTACAGCTGAGACAAGGACATGATATCTATATATAAACAATACAACGCAAATTCAAAATTGACCTCAGAATGTGCTGTCTGTTGTGACACACACAGACTAAAGAGAACAGAAAAAATACATTAGATCTACCAAAATTGTTCACGCAAACATCCACCGCTTTCTATAGCACAGCAAAAACAGTGCATTCTGTAAGACAAAGAATAGACGTATCAATGCCTTATTTTCAAAAATATTAATAACCAAATGAATAGAGGATATCCAGTGAAATGTATCATTTGCAAACTTATTTGCAAAACTAAAAAATAATTCTTTGAAAACTAATAAACTGTATAATCACAGCTGGAATAGTTAGAGAGAGAGAGAGATATTTTAAAACGAACGAAAATTATTTAAGAAAGAATGACCAAGACACTTAAAGGTATCCAAATGATCTAAATACCAACTCGAACAATAAGATAACAGTTAACTCTAATTCTATATCAGAGTTCGAGAAGAATGATTCAACAGAGATAACCAAAGCTATAGAGGATTACAAAAGCATCAATGTTAATGAAAGTACGGTAGAAGGCTTTAAAATTTAATAATAACGTTTTACAGATTTGAGTGATAAGAGCAAAACAGTAAAACATGTTCATTCGCTGAATTTTACCAGTTATATACTGAAGTTGAACAATCTACAGAAGATGCAAAAGTATACAGAGATAATACAATTCTTAATAAGATCAGTGTAGTGCAATATATTATTGAGAAATAGATAAAATGATGAAACAAACGAGAACAAATGTCAAATGTTTGGTACAAAATATTCCAACTCAAACATATGCATTCAGAATTGAAGAACATAAAGATACTCACGTTATGTTGTTGAAATAAAACAGAGATGAAATAAACGAAAACATATAGTCTTCCAAAACCAAACTGAAGACGGAAATCGGTAGAAAGGTTCATTCGTTGGGTGTTAGACTGGGTGAAGTATGAAGGAAAATTGATTATATTAAAAAGGAGTTTGTGGAAGAAAAAAAGCTAAAGCAGGGATATAGTACGCTTTATGATTTTTGCATTGTTAAAATTTGGCGTATCCTGATGGTATTGACTTAGGTGTTAATATAGGTGATACAAATGCAACTTTCAGAAGGACAACAACACTCGCATTGGCAACAATTCTTTCACACCGGGTAGTCAAAGAAAAGTGAGCTTTTCCTAAGTATGAAACTACGCCCCAGACGTCAGTCAACAGCAAAATATGCTTAAAAAAAATTTCTGAATTAAAGAATGTCGCAATAATTTCGTAGATTCAAATAAATTTAAGAGGGCAGGCGTATACACATCTTTGTCAACTTGTTTATGCAACCCATCCGATAACATGAACTTTATAATGACTTTTAAATTGCATAAAAGTCAAACTGCCACAGTACTGCTTATAAATTAAACGTTATGAACGTATCTTATGCAAAAAAAACCCCTAAATTTTAGAGTATAAAAATATCAAGAATGCACTATCTTGAAGAAAATAGTATTTTAATAACTGGATTGAAACACAAATAAGGACTTTAAATAGCAACTAACAAGAGTATCAGATTTTTTACTCTTAAATACTAGAATATAGTATAGTTTTTTACTGAAGAAGGAGCAATTATTGGAAGAACAATAAATAAGGGTTATGCATTCACAGCAGGCAACGTATCAATGCTATTTCATACTAATGGAGATGATGAAGAATATATTTGACACCAGAAATGTCGAAGAAGTATTACGGAGAAAAATTGCAGAGATCAATGAAAAAGAGGAAAGACACCCGATTACTTGGATGAAAGATTGAGAGAATACGGCTTGGTCATTCAGATTTTAAACATCCTCGATGCCGTTTTTACTCTATACACTTCTGCTCACCCTCATCATCAATTTACCCATAATAAGGTCAAACTGTAATAATCAAGACGGCCAATATTGAATAATGTCTATCAGATTTCTGATGATTAAGCAAAGTATAAGCACATGCTGATTGCACTTGCAATGGGTGTTGTTGTGTTGATTGTCTACACATCTTGGTAAATAATCAAAACATTCAATAATCCACCTTCAGCGCTCAAGGTTTCTAAAGCACACTCAATAGTAAAGATGTCCACGTAGGGTAAATTCTTAACTCCTCACAAGTTGGAAAAGATACCACGAGGAGTTAAATGCCGTAGTCGAATGCATAATTTTATTACATGCAATGAGCAACGTTAAACCCGAAAAAACTATACAGACAACAATACCAAAGCTAAGACCAAATATATTGATTCTACCAGGTAGTTTCATTTGATTTGAAGACAAAGGAGATGCGAATAGCAGCGGCAATACCTACAAACGCGATAGACTTTTTAAGATGTTGTTCTTGTTGTTGCTGTTGTTGTTGTAGGGTTTAACGCCATTTCCATTTTTCAGCACAAGATAGGCTATACATGGCGGCCAGAATCAATGGTGGAGGAAGAATCCGGGAAAACCCCGGAAAGAACCACCGACCCACGAGAAGCTACTGGCAAGCTTTCTCACATACCCACATTGGCCGAACCTGAGACTCGAACCCACGCAGACAGAGGTAAGATGGCAATGATCCGTAACGGTGAGCGCTTTAGACCACTCGGCCACTCGGAGCCTCCTTCTGAAGATGATTGACTACAACATCTTTACGATATGCAAAGATTTGTGGCACTTAATCTAAATATTTCGCAGTATATTGTCTTCTGGGTTCATTGTCCAGTATATCCGACTGTTCTTTCTCAGGACATTAGATTTAACACAGAGCTTGAAAAAGCTTCTGAAGCGATAGAAGCTGGTAAATAAGACTATCAACCGAAAGACATCTGTCAATAGTTCGATACAATTATTTCAGAAACAGTTACGTATTTGGTAATACTGATAATTACAAAAAAAGAATTGCGTTCATTTTTGGTTACATCAATATAATCGACAATACAACAAAAAATGATCGCACACTTGTGTTACATAGAATGACTTTAAATTGTGTTTTGATACTGTTCAAAAAAGAGGAAAAATCCTCCTAATGGTGTCGCAAATTCAAAGATCTGCCACATTTACATTTACAAAGATCCATCCAAATAAAAAAAAACAATAAGCCATAGCACTAATTAATCAGATATATAAAGCAATACAATGAGATAGACCGTTGTTAAGGAGATATGTATCGGTTGAATATTTTTTATATTCAATCAAAATATTTAACAAATTTCGCAATATTTGTATGTAATTATTTGTTTCCTCTAATGTGTAGCATATATGAGTTTCTTGCAAAGTCGATCATTTGTGTGTAACAATGTATTATTTTGTAACAGGTGAGTGCAGGATCAGTGAGCTGCAAAGATGCAAGAAATGGGGCGAAATGCAATTTGAAATAGCACTTAGTAGTGATCGGGGGCGTTACAATTCGCAAACACTATACTACTTTGGTGATACTAACGGAATATGTTGTAATTGTTGTTGTTGGGGGTTTAGGGGCTGTTAATAATTCAGTATAATTGGATGTATGATGGTACTCTGATTGTGAAAAGAATTATGATAATAGTGATGTCCCATTTCTTTCAGTTAAGTATCCTGCAACATTTAGCAGTGAGTGTGTGAAAGAGTAACTTATAATAAAAAAATTCCGTACCTTTATGTCCACAGATTTTGATGCAGTGTACAGCAATACAGAGTAGGTATGAATATGAAATGCCGCTGACAGTTACGAATAATCAATTTAGTGGCTAGAAGTGGATTTTGTGTCAAACTTGGAGAAAATGAACATGAGCTGTTTTTCTCCACATACTGTTTTACAAATAAAATGAAGTCTAGTCAGTCCTGAACATCTTTCACAGTTGTTATGTATATTTAATTTAATTGTTTGTCTGTTAGTTTAAATTTTTTTTATTTTTTTTATTTCATTACATGTTATTCCAATGTAACATTATTTGCTGGACTTAACCTTGTCTAAAATTTAATTCATTTCCGCTTGACCTGATTGACATTTTTTTAAAAAAAAATTTTTTATTTCATTTATGTAAACAACTAATAATAGCTTCATTATTCTTTATGTGTATGAGCTTATTAACAGAATTATTATTCAGGTAAACAAGAAGGAGTAAATATGTTGATCAGGGTCAGGGTTTTGGAGATTTCCAAGTGAATTTGATAGGATATTGTGTTGTAAACAAACAAGGCTCATCAGATCATTCTAGGAGGTTATTTCCCATTAGGAAATGATTGTTTTAGAAAATGCTAATTTGTGACCTAAGGTCAAACAGAGAATTATATTATTTTGTGACTGAGGATTTTACCAGTTGTGCTTTAACATCTAGCACGTTTAGTTGTATTATGTTGCGACCAGTTTGGTCTGAACTTTATTTTCTTCAAATTATTGAATTCAAGTAATTATTTTCTCTGGAAATAAAAAAGTGCTATGATAAAATTCTTGGATAAAGACATTTATTGGAATTTATACTGAATTCAAACCTGGAATAATATTTCTGTGATTCAACAAGAGACTGTTGACACATCAGCACTTCGCAGACCATAACAGACACGTCATCGCCTTCAATTTTGGATCCCTTCGGGACTTGAACTGAGTTTTATTCAGGACTTTTTATTAGTAGGACTTGTGTCTTTAATTCTTGGATTATTTTTGGATTTAATTCGCAATATCGTAAGTTCTTTTTTTCTCATTTTTCACTTTGTATTCTAGGGAAATAAATTATTTGTTAAATTTTACAAAGCTTGTTATCTTCACTTTTTTCTGTCACCTATGTTACGAGCACAGACTCATAACACAGTAGTCCCTAAAAAAAGGTGGAAAGGCCTGTATTGGTCATAAGCAGAATTTTATGATGAAGTCACTAACACAGTTCTCCATGCATTTTGGTAGCAATAATAATGACACAATTTCTAGTCACAAATATTATAATGATCCAAAATATAAACAGTCTGAAATATTTTTATATTCTCTGCTCACTTGCATCTCTGAGCATGTTTTACATCTATCTATCTGTTGTACTACGTTCAAGTTTCATTACTTCATTAATTAATGAATCTTGAGATTAAATATATAATCATGTGGTATCATAGTAATGGGTAGAGGGCAAAATGTACGAAATGTAAGACTTTTGTCTAATATTTCCCCTTTCTTGTTTTACATATTCATATTCATTCCATTTATGCATACATGTATGGTTTATTAGGAAAAGTAGCTAATGGCAAGTACTTTTCGTTATCTTCAGACGGGTATTAAGAACGAAGGACTGGTAATACCTAAGATATAAACGTTGGCGGATTAATACATAGAACATGCGGTGAAAGATGAGACGAAAAGAAGTAAAATGCTAACGAGCATGTAAGTCAATTTCTAGTACATATTTCAGGATTGTTTCAGAATTCTCTTTGCTATTATCAGTACCGACGAAAACAGTACTTTCTTTATGGAAAGATTGATGACCATCGGGTTACAGGTATGCGTGTAGTATGATTGTCAGTCAAAGAACCGGGCTGACTGGAAGAAGAGCAATATGGCAGCCCCCATTACTTGGTATGGTGATGTTTGCCACGTGCATTGTTCGCAAGGCCCATTGTATATGCAGCATGTAAAGGTCGTTGTATCTTGCTTAGTTTTCATGCAACAAGATAATTACAATGCAATAACTCAATATAATCTCAATGACGTAATCTACTGAGCGTAAAATACATCAATTTGTAGCTCTTATAAATACATTTTCTGTACAACAGATTGTCCCTAATTATTTAAATGACAATTTTTTCAGTCAATAATTTATAGCTTTAAACTCATTACGTACTATACGTGATATTTGACAATAGCACACCCACCCACCCGTCAAACGTATTTGTGTTACCAATAGCCCTTAACGCCATTTTTCAGCTCATGATAGGCTATGCATGACGGCCAGTATAACTGGTGGAGGAAGAACCCTGAAAGATCTCAGCAAGATCTACCGACCTACGGGAAGCTACTGGCAACTTTCTCATATAAACACATGGCAGGGTCGGCCTAAGGCAGATTGGACCGATTTGGCCCAATCGGGCCCCGTGCTCACAGGGACCCCGCGCGTTAGTAATTTTAAAAAATTTATCTATAGAGAGAAAGTAATTTTAAAGAGATGGAAGAACATTTTCAGTTCAATATCATTTAAAACTTGTTTAAAAGTCCATTTCCAAATGCCGTGCTCATAACGGGTCCCGCCAAAACGACCCAAATCGGGGCCCGCGTTTGCTACGGCCGTTCCTGCACATTGGCCGTGCCCGAGACTCGACTCGAACACACGCGGACATAGACATCTCTCTCTCTCTCTCTCTCTCTCTCT
>JAECUM010046692.1:0-37209 GCA_016617855.1 Megalonaias nervosa | reverse complement strand
AGATGGGGATGGAGTGGAGTGAATACTTAGCAGAAAACAACATGATGTCCCTAAGCCACATCATATACAAACAAGATCAGTTTGTAAATATTTAATTGAACACAACTTTTTTGTGAACATGTTGTTTTAGTTGAACTGCAGCCCTTGTTGTGGTAGATGTGTTTCGATGTTTACAACACTTATGACATACTCAGTTTATTCTTATATGAAAAATCAAGAAGATTGTGACAACAGATTATTCCACCATGACAGTACATTAACTAAACCATTCAATATGTACATTACTATGAAGAAAATTCAAAATAATATAAAAGTAAATTTTGAACTAGTGTAGTCACTAAATGTTTAATATTGACAAGTAACCTAACATTTTACTATTAATAAACAGTGCAATGCAGAAGAAATTGATATTTACAATGTGACCTGATTTAGCTGCCTTCTTGTCATGCTGAGGACGTACAACTTAGTTGATACTGCCATTTGTGATGAAGTGTGCATGAGAGGATAACAAGCACTCTAAGTACATTATATATGAGCAATTAGATTACCAAATTAACAGTTTTTATAAATTTTAAGTTGAGGACAACAAGGAGAAAAGTAAGGAGGAAAGTAAGAATTTGAGCATAACGAATAACGCTGGAAAACTATTTGTTGATGCAGGCCACATAAGTGACAATTGTATTGAAAACAATATTATGTTCATATGATCTAACATGCATTTTGTATGAGAATGCATATTCCAGCCTTTTGAAACATGTACAAGTTGCATATTTGAATTTTACCTCTACATGAAACGTTTAAAATAACATTTAAAGTATTTGAATTAGAACACAAATAAACTTAGTTAGACACAGCTTTAGACATTGCGGCCTTCTGTAGCCTTTGCCTCATGTATAATAGTAACAAATAACCTAATATCATGAAATTGATACAATTAGAGCTTAATCTCTTGTTCTAATATTTACGGAGAATAAATTTGTATACACATCATATAGGATAATATAATTATGTGTTTTTTGGGGTTTTTTTTAATATATATATATATATATATATATATATATATATATATATATATATATATATATATATATATATATATATATATATATATATATATATATATATATAGCGCGTTAGCGTACTTCCCCATGTTGACCCCCGTCCGAACCGTACAAATCCCACTCAATATGTGACCCTCTTTGTTAAGATCCTGATGGTAAGGACAATTCTGCAGTCTTATCGCTACGATGCCTGCAGTGCGGCAGTTTCTAGTGATGTTTAGCACTGGGGTTTCATGCTGCAGATATGTAGCATGATGTCCCACCCGGTCACATTATTTCTGACCCCAGGCCGACCAGTCCTAACACTAACCTGTTAATGCTGAGCGCCTAGCGAGACAGCTGTTAGTACCTTTTTTTTTTTTTATAAGTCTTTGGTATGACTCGGCCGGGGTTCGAACCCGCGACCTCCCGCATCCGGGGCTGACTCGGTAACCACTAGGCCACCAGAGCAGTTTCATGTTAAGTATGTGTGTGATTTTAGGGTGAGCATCTTTTTTATTTTGTTTCCATGCTAGGTCCCTAAACGTCAGGAAACAAGCCCAGCAAACAATACATATACTGACAGTGGGATCTCAACAGTTTCCATGCTGTGCCCTAGGGATACAGTCCCCATGGTAGGGAAACACCCCACTATCATATGTTAATCATACCTATGAATTCAATCTTCCTTATCCATAAACTATATATACAGTGGATTCGCGACTGCTCGAACACCCAAGGGACAGAGAGAAACAACGTCGAGATATCCGTAGTTCGAGTCAATGAGGCTAAATATAAAAAGACCTAATACTGGGTCTGAAATACCAGTTTGAGGAATGGGGATGAGGGGTGTTCGAGCCAACCATGTTCGAGAGAACGAGATTCTGCTATATGTGGTTGTAGGGTGATGAAAACGTTTGAAAGATATGATTCTGGAGTAGTCCCCCGAAGGCGAAGTAACACAACAAGAGCTGATAAAGATGTAAATTTCCTGAAGGTTGAGAAACACTGTGGGGGCTGATATTGGCTATGTATGTATTCTTCAGGGGCAGATATTGTCCACACACACGGATTCCCTTTCCAACATATGACATTACCGCGTTCATTGACACTAGCCCCGTCCCCTAGGGCGTGGTTAAAGTTACAATGTTGTTTGCACAATCAACACCTATAGTAGGAGGAGGAACATAGTGACATTACACAAGAACGGACAGACGGAAGCACGGTCTGTATAAATAAATAAACAAGAGTACAAAGTAAAATTAGATATACATCTCGCAGTGCCTGTACATAAAATATATTGGAGTACATAGTAAAGTAAATTTGATAAAATATAATACTTCCTTTAAGATGCTGAACTGAAGTACAAAGAGGCAAATCCAAGAGTTTTACTATGTCCTTTAGGAAAATGAAACCTGGTGTAGTCTCGTCAGCATTTTTCTAACATATACAGTTCACAATTCCTCATTTGGTAAAACGCAGAAAGCCGAAGTTCTGTTGGTAATAGGCAGCACAGTAAAGTGGTCCAAAAAAATTTTACTTTTATTGTGTCAAGTTTAAGATTGGTGTATCTGTCACATATACATAGTTTTAATACCTTGAACTCATTTCTATGTTAAATTCTCAATATTGGTAATTTCTGAATTATCTGAAATAAAGTCCAAAATATTGCAGAGGATATATTTTTGACATATGAAACAATGACAGAGAAAACAGGTAGTCAAAATCTTGTATTCGAGATATCATCGGCTGCGTTTGTGTTAACACGCTGAGGGTTGTTCACACTCGGTAGATCTAGACCATTTCCTTGGTTTGTACTACTAGCTGTAGCAGAAGACTCTGAAAGTTGTGCTTTGCGGCATGTCGTAAACTGAAACGTACTTTTCAGAGCGGACCTAAATCTGCGCATCATTAGAACATATACCCAAAAGTTACAATGAAAGCTAATTATTACTGCAACATCATATGATAAATGTATTTTTCGGTTTATCTCAAGCGGGAAAATTGATTTTCCGTTATGTATTTGTCCAACCACAATCAGGTAATAGATTCCGTACGGAATTTCCGGAATCAACCAGATAATGGAAATGACCACCACCACCTTGGTCAGGATCTTGTGCTTCTGCTCTTCAGCTGACGACGATGTTGAATTCGAGCTAGTAAAGTTATGATATACTTTGTTGATACCTACAACGATTGGTATGGTGATGAACAACCCCAAAAATGATGGAAATAAGTGTACGAAGAGCAAGGAAAACCAAATGTACACACATGTTTGAACGCACGGTTCCTCTATGGCCCACTGACAAAATCCATCGTCCGTTGCTTTAATGTTGAAAGCGTGATACATGTGAAATAGGAAGCCAAGAATATAGATTACAATGATGGAAACATATGTGTTCCGCATGTTACACCACCTGCGCGACACATGAGGACGGCATAAGAACAGATAGCGATGGATTACCAATAAAAGAGACTGCCAAACAGAAACGGTGTGGAATGCGCGGGAAATGTAAAGCCTGGATATCATGAAGCCAATGCACCATTCTTTAGTCAGTAGCTCATTACTGTGTAAGTAAACATGGAACATTCCTGGTAATGTTACAAGTCCTGCAAGAGAGTCCGAAATAGCGACGGATATCAATAGGAGGTACGTAGGATTTTGCATTTTCTTCCTCAAGAACCCAAACACAACAAGAACGTTAGCTCCAGAGACCATGAGTACTAGAGCCGGCCACAAGTATCCATAGATAGGAACTTCGAATTCATAAATGTGGAAGTAATGGTTGTAGTCGTAATCTGGATAGTCTAAATAGTTATGACCATAGTAGTGGTCTGCGTTATAGTAGTCAGAATGGAGAGTTGCGTTACTGTTGTTTCCAATACCTATGAAGCTGGCGTCCCCATGATCTGTAACATCGTGTGTGGATGGGATGGTAGACATAGTTGAATCCGACAAATTTCTTACGATTCTGAAACGAATCCGACAAATTTCTTACGATTCTGAAACGAAAGAAAAATAAAGAATGTTTTTGTTTTTTTCTGTATTTCATAATAAGATATTGAAATGTATCAATATGGAAAATATAATATCAACATATTGACGATAAAAGTAACATCACTACCGTTGCGACGTCATCTCTAGAACAACTTTTATCTGCAGTTACGTGTGGTATATTTTCATATTCTCCATCGACTTTTTGGTCTTTTCTTCTGCTCTCACTCTCTTATCTCTGTTAGGATGAATGAAGAGGCTCCATTTAAAGATGTTTCCAAAATAAACTCCAAACAAAAACATAGTAGGTTGAAGCATCAATATATTTAAAATGGCATTCGATAATGAATCGTACAGATTGTTATTGAATGAACTTACATGACCTGCTAATATTCGATTTTCAGCGTAATCTATACCCAATACACTGTACGACAAAAGATGCTAGTTTTTATTTAAAAAAAAAAACACACACACACACACAAAAGAACAAACTTTGGATATAATATAATACTCAAAATTGTTTGATCAGGGGATTTAACTCTAATCACACTCATAATCATGCATGAAAATGAAAGTGCAATCGAGGTTTTGTAAGGGTTGATTGCAAACCGAAATAAGGTAACTATCAAAATTAAACTGCAAGCGTGTCATGGCCAACAATTCAAGTTTGAATACGGAAATAAACAAACAAATAAGTAAAATCCTACCCTGTCATTCCTGAAATCATTCAAATCACTAAGGATATAACGCTGTGAAGGCTATCCGATCTAAACTTCCTGGCAGGATGTTATCCCCACCCCAATAACGTTCACTGTATTAATTTGCCCAAGAACTGTCTTAATGAAAAAAATCGATTCATTTTAAATACGAACACAATAATTAATTAGACAAAAGATAGTTTCAAGCATTACATTAAGGAGATAAATCTGTACAAGGACACTGTCCTTCTTAAGTATTGTAAAATTTCGGAACTCTTTTGCCGATGTAATAATGCATCTTATTTGTTTATAGCCTTAACCGTATTGGCGTGAAATAGAAAAAAAAAATCCAAGCAAGAGTCTTGTTTTTTTGTTGTTGTTGTTTCCTTCAAGAAAACCCAGTTATTTTAATCATGAAGTGGAAATATTTCGTAGTGTCACGAGTGATGTCATTACAATACAGTGTTTCCACTTCAGTCGTAAAATATTTCCTTATATGTAATAAAAAGCGTAGATATCCTTAACTGCCTCTTCTCATTATGTTGTACCCCTTTTATTTCTCTTTCAGCATGATTTTAAAAAGTCATTGACTAAATTGGTAGTTATTGTTTTATTCATATTTCAGATGTTTTGGTAACGTAATCATAAACATTTCATTCAGTTACAGGGGTCAAAAGCGGTTTGCCATTTGTTGTACAAAAGTTCGCCAAGAAAAGATATAAAGTTATACGTTGTATCAAAGTTAATCAAATTTTAAATTTCCTTGGCTTCTTTTGTTAAAAGAAAAGTTCGCAAAATACTTTTTTATCCCAAGATTAGCTGAAGATAAGGTGCGGGCTTGCTGGAATTTGCGAATGACATGTCAGTTCGCCGTGAATATGCACGAATTAAACTTTATGGACATGATTTCGATGTTAACGAGCGATTGCGACATGATTTCGATATTAGCGAGCGATAGCGATATGATTTCGATGTTAGCGAGCGTCTGTAACGTGATTCTGATGTTAGCGAGCGGTATAGATGGGTTAATGTTTGATGAAACGATCGGGGTAAATCATAATTTGCCTGTATCTTTCTACTTTCTGGTACGGACACTTGAACAAGATAAGAGTGTGGAATTCAGTTATTCCGAGTTTTATCCTTTGTCGTTTCCATGTCACATGTAGCTCCGTCCCCCCCCCCTCCCCCGCCGACTCTCCAGTACCAATATATAATGGTATACTTTGAAAGTGTTTTTACCATCTGACAAAAGTAATCTGGTCTGACCAAGATTTACTTATCCGAAACATATTCATTACAAGCAAAAAGTCCAGTTGCTACATGCTCATCATTGTGGAAACATCGACTTAATAATCAAACGTAAAGCACAGTTACCACATGAACGTCATTGTGGAAACACTGACGTCATTCTAACTTAATGACGCGTAAATCATTTGGAAATATTGACGTCATTCTACCATGATCAAGAGTAAGTCACAGTCACTATATGTAATCATTGTGGACTCATTAACGTCTTTCTGCCATCGCAAAGGGCACCAAACATGTTCCTGGAAATAACCACCAAAATAGACTATAGATTTTGCTAATTTGGCACATCCGTATGGCAAGCAAAATTCATAACAGTGTAGGTAATGTGAAGTTACCTCAGACAAGCGTAGTTCATCTGGCAGGTATCATACAGTTATATGGTCCAATTTAGAATTATTTCAAGGTAATTAAGTATTACCTGAGTGTATTTGTTATTCGTTGCAGATATCTACGAATATCTGCAGGCGAGGGGCTTATTTATATAATACATTAGACAGGGCTATGTCGCGGTATACAGCTGTACAATGGACAGGGCTGTGACGCGGTATACAGCTGTACAATGGACAGGGCTGTGACGCGGCATTCAGATATACAATAAACAGGGCTATGCTGCGGTGTACAGTTGTACAATGGAAAGGGCTATGCCGCTGAATAAATCTGTGCCGCTGAAAACTGCTGTATAATAGAAAGGGCTATACCGCGGTATAGAGCTGTACAACGAACAGGGCTATGTCGAGGTATGCTGCTGTACAATAGAAGGGCTATGCCGGGGTACACAGCTGTACAACAGACAGGGCTATGTTGCCACATACAGATGTACAGTAGACAGGGCTATGCCGCGGTATACAGATGTACAATATGCCACGGTTTACAGCTGTAACATGATCATTGCAAGTTTGTGAGACGTATAGTATCGACGTTGATTTCATGCAATACAATTATTAAGTCACAAGTTCATCCCAAAATAAATATTTCATTGAAAGCAGTTTATAATTCATTGCTAGTATATAAAATACGATCATCTGTGTTTGCACATTTTAAATCGAATTAGGTCCCCATGAAGTGATCATAGTTGATAATAATATTTCCACTGACCGGAAATGGGTGTCCGTAATCAAGATAATCAATACAATACGTCTTGATTAACCAATCTGTGGAAGAGGCCTGCAGGTATAGGAAGCCATGGAAAAGGCCTGGAAGTATAGCAAGCCACGAAAGAGGCCTGGATGAATAACAAGCCATGGAAGAGGCCTGGATTCCAAGCAAGCTACGGAAGAGACTCGGACGCATAGCAAGCCAAGGAAGAGGCCTGGACGTATAGCAAGCCATGAAAAAGGCCTGAAGGCATAACAAGCCATGGAAGAGGCCTTGACGCATAGAAAGCAAATTTTTGAAAATAAAATCATAGTATGTATAGTCACCAACATGACCTAGCTTATTTGGCTGGTATCCCTTATTACCTGGACCTAATTAGCATTATCTGCAGATAATTAAAACTGACAGGTAAATCTCATTCTCAGAACTCCTTCCTTCATGCCGACAATCTAAACGTATATTGAGTGTACACAAAAATTATCCAAATAACTTTCTTTTAACATTGACTTCATATGCATGTTATATTTTTAATAGAAAAACAAATATCGTATATTCAATAGAATACATCATATATGTCCCATAGAACAAATATAGTATATTCAATAGAATACATCATATATGTCCCATAGAACAAATATAGTATATTCAATAGAATACATCATATATGTCCCATAGAACAAATATAGTATATTCAATAGAATACATCATATATGTCCCATAGAACAAATATAGTATATTCAATAGAATACATCATATATGTCCCATAGAACAAATATAGTATATTCAATAGAATACATCATATATGTCCCATAGAACAAATATCGTATATTCAATAGAATACGTCATATATGTCCCATAGAACAAATATCGTATATTCAATAGAATACATCATATATGTCCCATAGAACAAATATCGTATATTCAGTAAAAATACAACATGCAGATGGACCTTGTGAAAGATTCAAGTTCATATGCTAAAGATATTAGTCAATAAAATTGAAGCTTACAAATAATGTATTATTTAAAATAATTGACTGTCATGTAATGACAATTATCATCTGATAGCATATATATATACTCGGGGCAGCATCCCAATTTTTTAATACTTTTTTGTATTTTTATGTTCAAACTTTCATTTTAACTGGCTCATCCCATTTTCGTTTTACTCTTTAAATTTTGTATCATGAAACTTTCATTTATAACCACCGTCCTAGGACGGGTAATAGCTAGTTCATAGATAAAATATGGATACCTGACAGATAATTCACATTATCTCTGATTATTAATAAATAATATAGGAATAAATTATAGATAACTCATGTTATTTCAGATTATTTATAGATATTATTCAGTGGATGCATAGATAATATACGGATAACTGACAGATAACTCATGTTATCTTAGATTATTTATAGCTAATATAGGGGTACCTGCTAGATAACTCACGTTATCTAAGATTATTCATAGATAATATATGGATACCTGGCACATACTTCACGTTGTCTGGGATTATTCATGAATACCAGGCACATTCGCAAAAAAAATAACTTGAATATTTGTGAATTTAACTTGCTATTAATTTAGCATTACATACCCTGATATCAAAATTATGTCAGCGGATTCAGAGATGTCTGAAACAACATTAAAATAATTCAGGTAATTTGAAGCAACATGAATATAACGATAATTAGTACCAGGTAATATATAGTTACATGGAGATAATGCGAATTAGTGCATATATACATATACCATATATATATATATATATATATATATATATATATATATATATATATATATATATATATATATATATATATATATACCTACCATAACTTTTTTATAAGAAAAAAATTAGGGAATATATAACTTCCCTGAAATATTGCCTGTCTGTATATAAAGTAGCTATATATTGCCTGAAAGCTAGTGTAATTGTTTTGCTTTTTTTACTGCGGCTATAAACATCAAGGAAACCTTGATACTTTTGCTTGCCGCGCTTTTAAAGCTGTAGTAATCCCATTATTTATCCCGAGATCAGATAGACTTAATCATCAGCTATTTCACTTGCTAATTAAATCTGAGAGCAATTAAACGATATGTGGATGATATGAAATTAATCACAATTTTCACTCACAAAATGCACCTAACATTTTTATTTAGAGTCATAAAAATTGACGATGGATTATTCCATTCGAATAAGGGGGTGGATCAGATTAACATCCTGGTTGTTGTTGTTTTTTATAGGGTTTAACGCCATTTTTCAGCACAAGATAGGCTATACAAGGTTGCCAGTATAAATGGTACAGAAACAACCCGAGAAAATCCCGGAAAGAACCACCGACCCACGATAAGCTACCAGCAAGCTTTAACTATAACTAAACCTGGTAGCATAATAGGACAAAAATAAGTTACACACAATGTATTTAAATCAGGACCTAATGTTAACCACAATGAACAGTGTCATTTAATGAATTTAAGATTTCTCTTATTTACAAGAATGCGACGTTCCCTAATGTAGTCGAAATAAACTCGCCCATTTTTGCAAACGTGGGCAAAACAAAACACAACAGAAAAAACAAAAATAAAAATACAAAAGACCGTGGCGTTGTCTTCGTGCAGTACCCATTAATGAACTTTCCTAGAATGTATTGAGAATGTAGGTCATTCAGTAAATCTGACGCAGAAAATGTAAAGTACGCAAAGATTTATTTATTCGATTAAATGAACTAGACGAGCATCCTCTGTGAATCAAATTGTAATAATAACTACATTCGATATGAAAGTCAGATCATTTAAGTTACAGCGGTTTCAATTTTTTTTTCTTCAAGTCACAGTGATTTTGAAAAGAGTTAAAGCACCAATATGAGTGCGAATTCTTTGTTTGGTATTATCAACTATGCACCTGACACTCATAATAACGTGCCTACCATGGCAAACAAGCCAGCGAGCAAGCCAATATGGCTACTATGAACTAACGACGTATGACGAACCTGAGCAAGTTACGGACGAATTTGACTAAATCAAAAGCAGATATTGATTCGCAGCCATGCCGATCCTTCCTTTCTACCATCAAATCTTAACTTGGTTAACGTGCACTGAAAAGATTTCGCTGAGACCTTTTGGAAAATAGTAAGATTTAATCGCACCCACTCTCTCTGTCTCTCTTTTTCTCTCTCTCTCCCTCTCTGTCTGTCTCTCTCCCTCTCTGTCTGTCTCTCTCTCGTCAACACACATACAATCATGAAACACAGAGACACGCCTTACCTATAATGATTAAATAACAATAGTTTACGCTGTGCAAAACCAGCCAGCAAGTTGTTCTCTGATGGAAAAAAAAATGTACACCGTGTGTATCAATATTCACCTGTCACCATATTTACAACCCACCTGTCATGTCCTTTATACAGATGACATTTGTCAAGCCAAGATAATACATTTACCTGTTACGTTCGTTTCGTGGGATAACGAAGCTAATTAGATCAAATGAAGACAATACAAATAAAAATTCGCCACCGCATGATCTGTCATCGTATCCACTGTCAGAATTATTTGGCCATAACAACAATTTTTGAGAGAGGTGGTGGTTGTGGTAGGATAAATAGTGCAAAGAAACGATCAATAGGACATTCCTTTGGCAGTACGTCATTTACACTCTTATCTAATATGAACTGTAGTCATTATTTCATTCTTAACGACGTGAGTACTGACGTGCTTTATTTAGTCATTTATAAAGACAAGGAAAGGCACCTAGCCCACAGTAATCCGTCACGGAACATAAGAGATTACATATACCTGGTTTCATTTTTGATACTGGCTTAAAAAAGCAAGTACTACTTTCTGTTTTAAAGAAGAAAAACTACATCCAGTCGTTTCTATAGCCTCTAGCACCGTAATATTGAAATGTTTATATAAGAAATATTGGCGTGTCAGATTCTTTTGGACATCCAACGTGTGTATAAAAACATTGAAGTGGAATGTTTCCAGAGCCTTTAGGACATCCAACGTGTGAAAAAACACTGAAGTGGGATGTTCCCAGATCCTTTTGGATATCCAACGTGTGAAAAAAAAGAAAAAGCATTGAAGTGGGATCTTTCCAGATTCTTTTGGACATCCAACGTGTGTAAAAAACATTGAAGTGGGATCTTCACAGATCCTTTTGGACATCCAGCGTGTGTATAAAAGCACTGAAGTGGGATGTTCCCAGATCCTTTTGGACATCCAACGTGTGTATAAAAGCATTGAAGTGGGATGTTCCCAGATCCTTTTGGACATCCAACGTGTGTATAAAAACATTGAAGTGGGATCTTCCCAGATCCTTTTGGACATCCAACGTGTGTATAAAAACAATGAAGTGGGTCTTCCCAGATCCTTTGGTACTTCAACCTGTCCACTTTTTGCAATTGTCGTTATAAGATGGATGTCAAAGACGCGTTGTCAAAGACGCGTTGTCACAGACACATTGCCATGTGAGTCCAACATGGGTATCACGACGTATTCGGCATTTGTTAGAATGGTTCACATTACGTGCATTATATAACATTCAACGTGTTGAGAAATAATGGACGTAAGAAATGCAAGCCAATAGTTGTATTCGGAAGCTTCTGACCTTTCTATAAAACTGGTACATAATGCACCTCTTTCTCGCATGAAACGAATATCATGGCTGTCAAGGGGTACTGAAATAACTCAGCTTTAGATAGACGCAGTTTCGCCAGTTTCAGTTTTCCAGACAAAGGCTGCGTTGGCATCTTGACTGGCTTCGTGCACACTATACAGGTACTGTCCTTTATGAATTTCATGACTAATTTCCTCCATGGGTGGATATGGGTTGTGTCCTATTAAGGTCTACCCCCTTGAATATACACGAGTGTACACTAATTTCAGCTGACATACATGGGCAGGATCCATTTCAGATCATAATACCTAGATTTTTATGAGTAAACACTGATTTGAGTTGGTCTGTATGGGCCTGGACTTTCTGAGAACATACTAACCACGTCTTCATGGGCTGTTTGAGCTGGTGTGTTCGGGCTGGACCCTTTTTGAGCACACCTTATACATCTTCATCAATGTGCATTGATTTGAACAGTTCGGTGAGTATTCAGCATCCGATGTCACAATTGATGCAACTATCTTGTTACTCAGCGGGACTACGCTTGTTTATTTTGTTTTCTTCTCTTATTCTTGATATAAAACCAAAAACCTGAGATTTGGATTAAACAAAAAAGGAAAAGAAACAAAAAATCGTCACTGATTATAGGTGGTGGCTATAGAGGAACATAACTTGTTCGACTACTGCAGTATGGCCTTTCTTCTGCAAGTAAATCATTATTTCTCTGGTCTGTCCCGGAATGCCTAATGCAAGTAAATCATTATCTCTCTTGGTCTGTCCCGGAATGTCAAATGCAAGTAAATCATTTTCTCTCTTGGGCTGTCCCGGAAATGTCTAATGCTAGTAAATCATGTTCTCTCTTGGTCTGTCCCGGAATGTCTAATGCAAGTAAATCATTTTCTCTCTTGGTCTGTCCCGGAATGTCTAGTGCAAGTAAATCATCGTCTCTCTTGGTCTGTCCCGGAATTTCTAATGCATAGTATCAGAAATGTTTGATAATCACTTCTAGCTGTGAAAGCTGGAAAGAAGGGGCTGAAATCTGTCCATTTATGGCCCGGGTGTGAATTAAATATTAGAGTATCGGTGATGTTTTATCTCATTGGGAAGGTCAATATATGGTTAATATCTTAATCTGAGGCACATCTGAGTATATTTTAGCCCATGTAATGCAATTCTTTTTGCGCCAGTGGATGATCTTACACTAGACATTCAAAACTGAAAGATCATTGGATTATGTTACCCAGGACATCCGGAACAGAAGATGGCAGGTAAAAGTATGTATGTATGTATATATGTATGTATGTATGTATGTATGTATGTATGTATGTATGTGTACAGTCACAACTGAGTAATACTATTTGATTTCCAGATAGGGAAACACAGTTTAAAGTATTGGTCTCTACCAACGATTCCTGTTTGCTGCCAAGGAAATCTCTGATAATATTAGTAGATTTGTACCCTGAATATGCACGATGAACAATACGTAACAAAAATATTCATGGATTACAATATGCAACAGAAATATTCATGAATTACAATATGCAATAAAAATATTCATGGATTACAATATGCAATAAAAATATTCATGGATTACAATGTGCATTAAAACATTCATGGATTACATATGCAATAAAAATATTCATGGATTACAATATGAACAAAAATATTCATGGAATATCGTGGTACATTGGTTGCATCACATTCCGAGTGCATGCATCTATCTATCTATCTATCTATCTATCTATCTATCTATCTATCTATCTATCAGCACTGAGTGTGGGAAGGAATAGTTAAGAGACAGACAGGCACACAAACGAGCAGGAGATTTAGAGATAAGAGTGTGTTTAGCAGAGTTGCGAGACAATTTGGTTTAACTTAAACTGATCTCAGATCTTCTAATCTGATCAATTACATTTGTAAAGAAAATAAAACATGATGTGAAATTATAACAACGGTAGAAATAAAATAATAAAAGATGAGACACGGAGAGAGAGAGAGAGAGAGAGAGAGAGAGAGAGAGAGGTCTTTGAATTTGCATTAATTTAAGTCCATTCATCTTACTTACCGCTGTACGAGAAGACTGATAAAATGCTACAAATTTAGCGTCAAATCTGTGACGACGCTCTTCAAAGATGTGAAAGTATGTTGGTGAAAAGAAATTTAGTTTGTGATTTCTCCAGTGTAATAATACAGTGCTGCCTGTATGGAGCAAAGTGTTAATTGAACTGAGTTTGTTTACTACAGTATTAGAAACAACTTGATTTATTTAATGACAGGAAACCTTAATTGGGGAAAAGAGCAGTTGACCCTCCGCCCGTTACTGACGGCAGCCTTGCAATTAGATTTTGTAACACTTAAAGTCTGACACATCCATTTTAATGTACAGCCTTAATGTTGTTTTATTTGAATTGAAACGTGAAAAGTGGCGAGAGGATACAGATGCTTGCTACGTAAAAGGTATTAACATTGTCAACGTTCACTCATCCACGTTTCATCTGAGAAGAATGGAGTTAAAATAATTTTCCACACTCTCATACACACACTAATGAGTATGGCTGAGAAGCATGTGATACACAAACAGACACCCCCACAGCAATGGGTATGGCGAAGGGCATGTGATACACACACAGACATCCCTCCCCACCCAGCCCCACCATGGGTATGGCTTCATGTCACGTGTTAAAGGAAATGGGTTTGGGTTAGTCATGACTTTCTGTCTTCTTAAAAATGTGTTATGATTGACAAATTAAGATCAAGCATAATGGAATATGTTTGTATGGGTGTAAGGGTTTAACATGATGGAGTTCAAGAGGCTCCCTCATGTAACCTATGAACATGCCATATTTTTTACAAGGCTGGGCCTTTTACAGTCCCAAACGGGAAATGCAATGTTAAAAGCTTCAAAATTCTATCCAAAACGAACTTCTGAGTACTATCCGACAGCACTCTCTGATTACTATCCAGCATCCACTTTCTGATTGACGTCAAATATCCACGTTTTGATTATAATCAAATACTCCATACATAGTGTCCAGCACGCGGAATGTAGCGACTAAAAAACCCCATACCCACTATGCAACAAAACATGTAGGAGTATTACACACATTATACTTACAAACACACAAACATACCATCACACAAGAAACAGATAAGATGTAAAAGAAGGGTGATGAAATATGCAGATACTATCACCAACAAGCAAGGACAAGAGTGTTTATAGAAACACAAGACACCCAAGCATACTAGCCCAATCAAGAATGGGTAGAAGATATTTAAAAAAAAAAGTTTTTAGTTGTTTTGCAAAGAGACAAAGGCATGGACATGCGCAAACATGCAAGCATATAATACATAGAGTTGCAAAGATTTTAGTTGCATCTCTCTTTTCGAAGAGATTTGAGTGGCACTGAAAGGGTCCGTTTAGAATATATTAGACACATAGTATATGCACCTCCCGGGTCTAGCTCCGCAGGCATCACATGTTCTATTCCATCTATCCCCAACCCAGAGATTGATAGAAACCGGTAGGGAAGTGAAAAAAAAATTGCTTTTACTTTTCCATTCCTCATTTTCACGGACTATGGGTGGTTTACTATCTTCCTGATCTTGTGTTGTTTCTGCAGTAGAACCGTGTCAATCCAGTGGTTCTCCTCGTTTGTTGTTCTATTCCCATATCCCAGTCTTCAGTCTGGGAGGCTCAACTTCTCCGCTATTTCAATGATTGTGGAGCACTCATGACAGGTCTGACAACTCAGCAGCGATGCGTCCGTGACACTCTAACACGATAGTTATTGGTTGTCACCTCCGTTGTTTGAACAAATCGTCTAACCTGGCGTTCCTTCTTTTCTTTCTCCCACTCCTTCTTGTCTTCCACGACTTCATTCTCCAACAAGGAGAGGACAAGATGTTTGGACAATTTAAAATGATTCACAACGCCGTTGAATAATCTTCTGTCTGGATGAAGTTCCTTGACTTGATTCAGGAGGCGCCAAACATATTCTGGGTGAACAAAGGTCTGAATTAGTTTTCCGGCCCTATTTCAGCTCATTTTTTCTCCGTGAATAGTTGATGATGGAAGGCAAGACTGGTGAACCCACCGCTTTCTATGTGATAAGCACAGACGTGAAAGAAAACATCCATCCGATTCGGTACGCAGACGTGAAAGAAAACATTGCAAATGTAATGATCGACAAAGAAAATGTGAAAGATAATGGCAAAAAGTTAATTTTTGTATATATATATATATATATATATATATATATATATATATATATATATATATATATATATATATATATATATACAATTAGTCAGCAACTTTGTGTTCTAAATCAACATTATTTGTTTATTAGGCCATTCACTCAAACTAAATAAAGAAGTAGGAATAGGACTAGTCCCTTACTATTCATTTACGACCATACTATACATGAATGTATTTACAAGATTTAAAACGTTGTCGAGTCAGACTAGATTTCCAGTGTTCTAGTGTACTGTCATGTTCCACCGATGCACACTACTGTTTCTGTGCTAAAGAACGCAGTGAAAATTTTCGCAAAACCGCCTATCCATTTTGTTATTGTTTCAAGAGAAATCACATTCAGAACAAGTAACATAATGTTCTAAGAAAAATCCCAAACTGCTTTGATGAGAAAATACACAAAATTGTGCACACAATGGAATCTGATCCTTATATTCTCATATTATTTCATTTTTGAAATGTCCTTTCCTCGTGGAGTGTTAGTAACTCCAACTTCAGGGATTTTCTGCACATGATAGCTAGTGTCAATCATATATATTGTTACTCCTGGCTTTATGAGGTCCAGAACTCTAAGGTGATATGATTGAATAAATGATTGATTACATACTGAATTCCAAATACACTGTTTGAATATCCAATCTATATCAGTTTGGGATATTGTTTGCAATGCTACAAAACAACTTTCCTTCAGAATCAATGAATTCTGGACATGGATCATCATCTACGCAATATGACTGAAATTTCTTTAGTGTTGTCATATCTGATATGTTTTGGTGTCAAGAGTTTGGCCTACGTATCTTTGGAGACAATGCTACCTCAGATTGAGTGGCATCCTTACGCTCTCTCCCTCTGCACTGCACGAATTTCCTTCTCTGAATCTTCCTTTTGAACATCTTTTATAAGTAATTTAGTAAACTCATTTTATCAAAAATAGAAACTATCAGCTCATTTGACACTTACTTCTACTAAAGTGAGTATAATATATATTTTGTTGTTCAAAAACAAACACCGACAGTTCCTTAATTAACTTAATGAACTTGCATAAAACGCAAGATCGCACATTGAAGTTGATCCTTGGTATAATAAATTAAAATTGAAAGATTGTCATTTAATCAGTTCATAGACGAACTGGATATTTATATCAGTAAAATGCCTTTCAATAATTTCATTGCACTGACATAGTGGATTGAAATTAAAGGCCTATCCACTCGCGAGTATCTGGGTTGGGTAAGCACAAGGTCATTAAAACACCGCTAATTAATCATATCATAATTGTTTTCTTTCAAGTGTTTTGATTGGCCGATAATTTGGTCGCTTAGCCTAATATGCAGTTGTAGCATGCAACCTGGTCTAGATCTTACAATGGACTTTCTTATACTCACTAAACGTCTAGATTTTCTCTGATTTTTCTAACCTCCCTATAACTATTCCTGACAGTGACATATTACAATCTTTACCAAGATCACAAGGTCATTAATCGTACGTCTCACGCCTACAACACCAATTCCTAATGAACACAAACCAGCCAGCCTCTGTTCTTATCAGATCGTTTATCCATTTATCGGCGCCATCAGACAAACGCTTACCTAGTGTGGTCTCTGTCACTTAGCAAGCTAGCTTTGGGAAATATTTACAAAGTCAGCAAAGATACCTTGCTACAAATTACCCATGCCTCCGAATAAGTGTGTCCTCACACTAATACTGCAATGTGTTCATCATGGCTAGATATTATAAAAGAAAAATAGTTGCGATTAAAGTTTTTTTTAAGCATAAGTAAGCTCTATTGTATAATTCAAGAGTTTTAAATGCATAGTCACACACTGTACATCCAGCCGAATAGTTCAGACAAGTCCTAATTTAGTTTAATGGTTTTCCCTTTAAGCACTTTTTAAAAAATTTCCCACAATTGAAGTTTAGCGTTTCTAATACGATAATTTAAATTAAAGTTTCTCTCTAAAACGTATATTCTTTCTACCAGCTCGGGCGTCGCCTTTGGTGTCCATTCTAGGTCGTTGGTAACGTGTGTTCCGACGCGGTACTTTCCATAGGGTAAGGCCATGGTAGATCCTTAACTCTCGATGGATCATCGCGATTATTGTAGCTAGCATTGTCATGCTCATCGATATCATCATCAGTTCAATGCATATCCCCATTATCGTTGTTATCTTGGGCTTTACAGGATTTAATTCTGTCCACATGAATCATCTGCGATTTGCCCCTATATCCACACTTTACGTGGTATTTCACTGAATCGTTTAACAAGTTGAAATGGTCCATTCTACTAAGACTGAAGCTTTCTTGACAGTCCTGTTTTCCTTTTTGGAGTGTGAATCCAAACCAAATCACCTGGTTTGAACTGTTCCCATTTCAATCGACTGTCGTAGAATCTCTTCTGGCGCAGCATACTTTGGTCTAGGTGGATCCTGGCAAACTGATGAGCTAAACGCATTGTCTCCGAAAGGACTTCAACCCAGGTATATCAAGAATTTGTATCTGGTGGCCGTCCAAATTGAATATCAAGTGGAACGGTCACTTCCCTACCCAGCATCAAGAAGTTTGGAGTGAAATTTGTTGACTCTTGTACAGCTGCGCGATACGCCATAGTTAAATATGGCAAGTGTTCATCCCAATTGTCCCGATGTTCATTTACACATGCAGAAAGCATCACAGCGAGTGTTCTGTTGAACCTTTCAACCATTCCATCGCTCTGAGGGTGGTAAGCAGTTGTCCTTGTCTTTTCGATAACCAATAATATACACATTTCTTGGAAAATTTCAGATTCGAATTGTGTCCCTTCATCCGAATGAATCTGACGGTGTACGCCAAATTTGTGGATTATCTCTTCAACAAGTTCACTGGCTACGGCTATGGCATCCTGATTAGTCAGTGCAAATGCCTCTGTCCTTTTAGTAAAATAGTCTCCAATTACCAGAATGTATTTATTTCCAAGTGAACTTTCTGGCAACGGTCCCATAATATCCAATGATATTCTATCCATTGGGCTTCCTGACTTGCAGAGTTGCATTGGGGTCCTTCTCTTCTTGCCTGGAGACTTTTTCCTTGCACATACTTCACATGTATTACACCAATCCCTAACATCATGCTATAGTCCAACCCAATAATATCCTTGCCTGATTTTATTAAGAGTTTTTGAAATCCCTAGGTGGCCTCCAGTTTTACGATCATGAGAAAATTTCAGTACACGTTTCCTGAGTTCATAGGGCACACTTGCTTGATGACGTCCCGCTTTATCATCACATTTTTGGTGTCTCCGGCACAATAATCCATTGTGAAACTCAGGTTGGACCCATTGAACCCATAAACGTTTAACTTCATTGTTTTGGCCTGATACTTCATTCGAGCATGGTCTTACGCCACCAGTCACCCACTAACTATGGATAGGTCATCATCGCCGCACTGAGATTTCAGCAGCTTTGATACCGTATCTCCGATGTATACGTACCATCGTTATGATTTTTGAAATATAATGTACTCACAGCAACTGTTTGTAGCACGTTTTACTCATCGTCGTTTCCAGTGTTTTCAACATTCGTTTGTCTCCTTCACTGTCGGCATGGTTTTCTCGATAATGCATCCGCATTCCTATGACTCAAGCTTGGTCGGTGTAGGATTTCGAAGTCATACTGAGCCATGTCTCAAGCCATCTTGCCTGTTGACCTCCTGGGTCCTTTAACGCATGAGCCAACGCAATGCACTGTGATCAGTCAAATGAGAAATCATTTCCCATACAAGTATGGATTGAAATGTCTCACAAATTACACTATAGCAAGTAATTCTAGCAAGCAGGATCATTCTGATGTTTAGTGTCCTACTTCCATATGCCACGACTTTTTCGCGACCTTCCTGAACCTGGGAAATTACTGCAACTATTCCATTTTCATTAGCAATATCCAAAATGAATTGTTTTGTCATGTCAGTGTATGTGAGTGTTAGTGCTGTTGTTAACTTAATTTTTAGCATTTCAAACGCATCTCCACACTCCTCAGTCCATTTAAACGCCCTTCCTGACTGTCAACTTATGTAAACAACTAGCGATTGACGAAAAATCTTTATGAATCTCCTATAGTAGGAACAAAGCCATAAGAAGCTGCGAAGCTCCTTCACATCCGTTGGTGTAGTCCAAGATTTCACAGCTTCGATTTTTTCAGGGTCGGTTTCAATTCCCTCTTCAGACACGATGTGCCCTAAGAATGCCACTTCGTGTTCAAACAAATGACACTTGGAGTGTTTAAGTTTAAGGCCTGCCTGTTGCAATCGAGGGAAAACTTCCTGTAGACGGCTTAGCTCCTCGTTGAATGTTCAACCGAAAATAATCATGTCATCCAGATATATCAGGCACGTTTTCCATTGTAAACCTGCCAAAATAGTCTCCATCAGCCTTTCAAAGGTGGAACCTGAATTGCATAATCCAAAAGACATCGCACGAAACTGATACGATCCGTTTGGGGTTACAAAAGCTGTTTTTTTGGTTTATCTTGCTCTTCCATTTCTACTTGCTAATATCTACTCATTAAATCAAGGGTGGAAAACCAAGATACACCGGAAAGTCGATCCATTGAGTAGTCTATACGTGGTAGAGGATAAACGTCCTTCACAGTCAGTTGATTTACTGCTCTATAGTCGACACAAAAGCGAGTAGTTCCATCCTTCTTACGTACCAGCACTATGGGCGAAGCCCAGGGGCTTAATGACGGCTCTATAATGCCTTGAGTTAACATACTCTCCACATAGTCTTCAGTTTCATCTCTTGCGTGAATTGGAATTCTACGTAACGGTTGTTTTACTGGTTTTGCATCCCCGTATTTACCTTGTGACGTATTTGATTGGTTCTGCAAAGGTAATCTTTTGATTTAGCAAATAAACCCGAGAACGTACATAGAAGTTGGTCAACTTTCTTGTATTGGGCCGATGTAAGACCCTTTTTCGATTCTTGAGATAACTTTTTCAGGTGTTCAGGCATTTGGATGGTTTCCACTTGATCCAATAAAATCTCCAGAAACATCATCAACATCATTGTCATCCACCGATACATAAAGACCCATAATAGTTCCTGCATTGACAACTTGTGTTTCGTCGGTAACGTTCATGACCCTTAGAGGAATGAAATCGTAGGATGTAGCCCTAATAAGTACTTTTCCCACCAGAAGTTGCTTATTTTCAATGAATCGTTGCTCTCGTTCCACAATCCCGGTCGAACCGAACGCGTGGCTATTTCTTACTGTTTGTAATTTACAAGGAATGTTCATTCCATACCTTGCAGGGATCGATATTGTCTCTGATAACACAACTCTAGCGCATTCCATCAAATTTGATTTGATCACATCATATGACAAAATGGTGTCCGCAATAGCCAAACTGTGATTCACAAAATTAATCCAATCCTAACACTCCTTCTGCTGTCAAGCCCATCGTTGCAACGATAACACAATGCTCATGACATTTCCCTCCGAATGACAAGGTACATTTTTCTTTTCCAACTACTTCTAGTGGTTTCCCTTCTGCACACAGAACACTCCCAATAACCTCATGTAACCGAGGTCGACATTAATGCGTCATCGTCTCACAGACACCCTTTGATATCATGGTGACTGTAGCATCTGTGTCAATTAAGAAGTTGACACCCATTCCGTGTACAGATCCCGAAGGTACATCTCAGTATCTTTCATCGTTGCCCGACCAATTATATTCCTAGGCCTGGAATCATGGTTCCACCCCTGGCCCTTGGGGTGGGCCCAACCTAGTTTTCCGACTGTTTGGGCTTACTGTTTGGGCAGTCTCTTTTGAAATGCCCTATCTCTACGCACTTGTAACAAGATCTTCCCTTCGTTCCGTTTTTTCCATGCAGATTTTGCCTTCAAATCCTTTAGCAATGTCTTGAGTTCCGCAACTTCTTTCTTAAGTTCCTGGATGTCACTTAGTCCTGTATCAGACATTGTCACGTTTTGTGCATATCTTCTCAAATCCTTTCGCTGAAGTTCGGCTTATTAAAAGCTTCGAGTTCCACTCCAATCTGAATTGCTTCATTAAGGGTTTTAGGACTGCCTGTTGTATTCTTAACCTATGTTCACTGTCAGTTAAAGAATAGATAAATTGCTCCTTCGACAGTGTTTCGAGTAATTCTTGGGATATGCTTGGGAAGCGAGTCGGCGTATCACTTGTCCCAATTCTCTGAGTGTTTCATGTTCCCGTCGAAGGCGGCTTTTTAGATGTACTTTGTATTTTCCGTTTGGTTTTTTGTCGCGAACCTTCTTTCTAGCGAATCCATGAGCCTGTCATAATCTGGAGTTCCAGATTCCAGTAGCTGTTGGGCCTGACCCCTGAGACTCACTGCTAGATAAAGCTCTTTCTCTTCTTGAGTCCATTTGTTTATTTCGGCACACGTACTAAAATGCGCTTGAAAGTCCATAAGTGGTGTGGTACCGTCGAACGTTTGTGGCCTTACAAGTGTCCGTTTCAGTTTATTTTGTTCCGGAAATTCTAATCTTCTTTGGGGAGCTTAATTTCTTTCGCGGGGTCTCGATGGTGTCATTTGATTTTCAATTCCGAGAGTCCTGCGTGTACTTTCTCCGATTTCATGTTCCAGTTGCCGAATTTGATGATTAATTCTTTCTTGTGTGTCCATCACTGACGAGACTGTCTGTGATTGCGTCATATTCGTTTATTCATAAGATTTTGCAGGGTTTTCAGCTACTTTACGAAAACAATTATCCCATCGCTGCCAACAAATTGTGTAGCATGCAACCTGGTCTAGATCTTACAATGGACTCTTATACTAACTAAACTTCTAGATTTTCTCTAATGTTTCTATACTCCCTATACTTTTCCTGACAGTGACATATTACACTCTTTTCCAAGATGACAAGGTCATTAACCGTACTTCTTAAGCATATAACAATGCCATTACCTAAAGAACACGCACCAACCAGCCTCTGTTCTTATCATACCGTTTCTCCATTTTTACGGCGCCATTAGACAAACACTGAGCTAGTGTGATCCTATCACTTAACAGGCTAGCTTTGGGAACTATTTACAAAGTCAGCAAAGATACCTTGCTACACAGTCAAGCAGTAATATAACTCGCGCACCTGCAACATTTATCAATGATCCCCTATTATAGCATTTCAGGATGTGAATGAATAAATTAAGAGAGGTTAGATTCAAGCATTCCTAATGCTACGATGACACTAATGACCAGATAAAGGTAGACCAAGTGATTAAAGTATGAAAATTAGCGCTTGCTCGGTTGTTTCAAAATGGAAAAAGCACTTGTCCCGGACTTCCGCTTTGGAAACTTTCATTTGTCCGACTTCGAAAATGAATAGTCCGGGATGTCGGTCCATGGGATTTGATCAGCCCTGGTTGGCATTGTTTTTTTCTTCTTCGTAGAGCGAATTTGATGTATCTCTCTTGTGTTGAGTCTGTTGTTTACGTGGTTTGCCTTATATAGTGTTGGAAATAGGATTCCATTTTCATAACAAATAATGACACTTCCTGGAGATCCATTCCACCAGGTTGTGCATATTTTGCGTATCGCTTCTTTGATCATCTAGTTATTAAAAAGCTGCTCCACCCCCACCCCCCATGTGGTGTGTGAATGATACCGTCAAGTAATTTATGTGCTCCCTTTCCAAGGAATTCTTTCTAAAGACCAAATTGATTCTCCTTGACTTTCTTTCAGTAACGTGCAGGCCGATTACCACTCTCTGTAACACCACACGATACTTTGTAGAGGAAGATTTAACAGTTCTGAGTAGTATTCGATCATAAGTTTGATATATTCTGTTTTGTCTGAAAACTTAGGTCCGGCATTCGACATGCTAAAGAGATGGCGATATAGAATTCCTTCAGCGTTGACATTTCGTCAATCACTTTGAGAATGGAGGATGTAGCGATAACAATTGTGTTCAGAATTTTGAGACTCCATCAACGACACAAGACATGTTATACAAGTTTAATTTGTAAATGATGTAACACACCAAAGTATATTTCAATTCAAGTGTCAAACAGCTGATTGCATGTTTTTCGTTCATCAGTCGCACATGTTGTCTTTGGATAGTCAGCCGCCTCTCGTTTCCAAGTGACGAATCTGAGACTGTTCCAGTCATGTACATACTTCCTGTCGTAAATCTGTTAGTGACGACTCGTATTCACTACTATTCGCAAGACAATTTTATCACAGTGAGTTTTTCGTGCACAGATAAAGATTCTATTGGTCATGTCCTTGCATGTATTATTCATAAATTTGCCACAAAGAATCTGTTGCTAAAAGTAATCCAAGAAAAATGGTCTCTAACAAATACACCATACATAGTCTAAAATTCAAAGGAATCGTGTCGTATTGTGGAATTCTTTTAAAATTAGTTGGTAATCCAATATGTCTTGAAGACTGTCGTTTACTCCCTCATACGGAATTCGACCACTGATGACAGAAGTCGGGACAGGGTCAGGCTTATTACTTTTTCTCATTTCATCAGTATCCGACCATTTAAATATTTTCAAAGTAACCAGTCTTCTTATAGCCTTCAGAAACCAATGATTAAGAGGTCCATGCTATGTATGATGTAATTGCTCGTTTCGTTGACTTGAATAGAAAAAGGCAGATTCTGAATAAGCGCTATCCATTTACAAGAAACGGAATCTGCTGGTAGAAATCGTATCGTAGAAACTCACTAGCTCACATAGCATAGGTCGTGAAGAAATATTTTCCTTGTTGTAATCTTGTTAGTTTTCATCCTCTGGAATTCTGTGTAGAAGCCGTAGCATCTAAACTCTTCTTAGGTGTGGTTAGTTAATCAATATCCTACCATTTTAACAAAGTAATCAACTCTCTTGTAGCATTCAGATACAACCGTTACGACATGTATGTCGTAGAGAATGCAACTGTTCTTTGCGTTGCACTTGAATCTGTACAAAATCTTTGTTTAATGCATTCACGCAGCTCAGGGGATAGATTCTTAATGCGCTCTTCTAGACCATTTATTTAGAACGCCTTCGCAGAAGAGTTCTATCGTGTATTGGCACAAAATCTCTCTTTCCGACTATGCTACAGCCTTCTTCAATCAGTCTTTTCATGGTATTCGGATACACGTGTATATTCGTTTTATGGTGTATTGGATGCAATTGTTCTTTGCATTTAATTTTAATCTTGACAAGCGCTTTTGTAAATGCGTTTTCGCAACTCCAACGGTTAACTAAGCGACAGCACGGAGACCATTTGGAATGTTCCATGTAAACTGAATCTCTATATTCCGATTCGTGAAGTTTCACACCACAAATGAAACACTGCATTGCATGTACTCCCAAGCTGACAGACTTTGGACAAGGTCCTTTGAGATATTTAGACCATTTTCCTTTGACATCTGGAATCGACTTTTAAAATTACAATAGCCAGTGAAAGCTACTGGAAACGTGTGTTCTTCATTGCTTTGTAATCCTATATGAAGTAATTGTGGTTGTATCCAGCGTATTTAGTGAGTACATGACTGAGATCCATAGATTATCACACTCACGGAATCGCTTTCAAAAAGTAGAGAGATAAGATCACGGTGCATAAATGATGTCTCACGGTGCGAAATTGCTCTGGTTGCAAGGCAAAGCTTCACACTAGAGTTCATCGTTGTACATATCTACTAACAATGTTCGTTATGTCCTGTAAATATCTCTTATTTTATTCTGAAGTTCGGTATCCGAAAGGTAACGTGTTGTGATTGGGAAGCGGCGCTCATTCTGGTAGAGGATCTGATATACCTTTTCCAATGATCGATTGACAAGTTCATGATTAGGCAAACGTACAATTTTGTGAGGATCAGCCGTATTTAGATGAAGCTTGATTTTGTCATGACTTGATAACTGCTTTTAACAAGTCAAAGTTGCTGCCTTGACTGGGACGATAGTTCAATGCCAGTCCTTTCACTTGACATTTGGTATCAAGTGTTTGTCTTGGTAACAGTAACCATACTGTTAAGGTCCACCATAATCAGAAATAAAAAATAGTGTTTTTGCGATATTCATCGGTACAGGATCCAAAACATTTGTCTTCCTTGTGTGACTGATGGCTTCCAGGGCGATCGATCTACATGCATCTATCGGTGTCTAAGTAAAGGACTCGATCTCCAAGACAGAATACAATCATGAAAGGGCATCGGCTGTCACGTAAGCAGTAATGATGGCACTGCCAAACTCATTGGGTGGTACAAATTCTGCGAATTTTTAGTCATTCACAAAGATGAAATCTTCACATGTAACTTCCACATGTTTCATGAATTTTCCTCTATCGTCGACGAATTGAAAGTATCGATATATCTACCAAGTATTCCGACTTTGGCAATATCGGACATTGATTCAGTTTTCACCACAAATATTTTTCAGCTGACTTTTTCAAACGAAATAATTCCGTCGTTCTTTTACAAGTGTTTGCAGATGATGCATTCTAGGAACCGGTACCTTTCTTTGAATTCTTCTTTGTATTCTGGAGTCTGACACCAAGAAGTATAACCGCTAGTGTCTTGACATAAATGTCTTGACGTAGCCTAAACAAATATTTTACCGGAGGCGTCGTCATCGTGTTGGCATTGTTCTCTGTTGGGAACATGACAACTTCGCACGCTTTTAACACTCAGTATCCGCGATCGAGATCATGGAACAAGTCTAAACTGACCCATGTTCCTGTCAAGGCTCGTTCTTGATCATCGTGGGAACAAAAGGGATCTTGATTACACGTTTCAGGACACGTAAGGCTTAAAGGACAGCATTGGTTTGCTGTGTACATGCATGATGGTACAAAATTGTCGGTGGCAAAACTTTACAGTATAGCGAATGTATTCAACATCGATGTCTTCTGTCAAAATTTCAGGACCGGTGGGGGATAGAGCATACTTACACACTAAAGTATACAAGGAACACATATGGCTGTATTACATTTGCTCTGCTTGCTTATCGTCCACATCGTACAACAATATGTAGTACTGATTAGTCCTCCAGACAAACATAAGGGTAGATTTGAAGGTTTGATGTCCACCACATCGTGTTCTTCGACAATTCATTAAAGCTCTGAATCTGTTTTAAAACGTTGATCGTAATCGTGTTCCCACATTTCTATTAATCACTTTGAATCGCTAACTTTCTAAACCCTGGCATCGTTGATATGTTCGGTCGTACAACTCTTCCATGGTAAACTTTAAGAAATGATTTTTCAAGTCTTGTTGAGAACAAACAAATAGGACATCCATGAACTAAACATCCCTGAACTTCGCAGACTATCTGTGGGTTTTCTAAATCTCAACCATTCACGGAAAGGGTTCGAATTTACTTTTCTCCATGTTAGCATGTGGTATTCGCTTGTCATGTGTTTCATACAAGTAAATCATTTTGACTCCATTCATGATCACTGCTGGAAATTTGGTGGCTGTTCTGAATAATATTTCAAAGTAAGTGCGAACCATGACGGGAGCGCATCGATGACAGTTTGCGTAACTACTGACTTCCTCTTCGCTCCAAGGGTCGGCGGTAGGTTCTAAAATCCATTCGGCAAAATCAATAGGAGTACGAGAGCCCCGCAAGATCTTTGTCCTCCTGCAATAACGCTACTATTTACACTGCCAAAAAGAAAGGTTCTTGACTGCATTGTCAAAAGGCCTGGTAGCGTGACACCCACGACATCTCTTTCCACAATGAATATGTTAGTCCCGATTGTTAAATCTTCGGCCACACCTGTCGGAGAAGTAACTGTATTCTAGAAATCCTGTGATGGTTGTAATAGCATGGAAATGGTCTTGGTGATGATAACGTGAATGTATTTTACGTATGGGAAATCCGACCCTCTAAACTGGAGAATTCCACGAACGACTTGAGGTTACTCCTTAAAGGTATAACGAGGTATCAACACGGCTTGTGACCTTTGCATTTCATTTCAGGAACTCCACATACGGTGTCTTTGGAAATATCTGCTGGGTGCATAGTGTGTTCTCCTTTTTCGCATTGTTGGTGTCTGTCAGATTTTATTATATATTTCGATGATCTTTTCCACAAGGAGGTATCGTTTTTATCTGCAAAGGTCCCAGTCTTTACAGTTGCACTTGCTAAACACGGCTTGTCTTTGTCATTGTTAGTCTGGTCGATTAGTACTGCGAAGTTCATCGATTGACGCTTTGAATTTTTTTCCAGGAGTTTGGAAGAAGTTAATTCTACAGTTGTACTAAACCCTAACCAAACTGGTAATTACAAACTGTAGTGAGTACTGAATAGTTTCAAATGATCGTGATATGGAGCCTTGCTTTGTCGTTTCCGTATCGCTAATAGTGTTTCCCATAATTCTGTAATGAAACTCTTTACTTTATGTGATGGAACTTGAGAATTTAACTTTAAAGTTCAAGGCGTATGTGTAAGCCATCGTCCTAAAGATTCAGTAAATCACTTTTTGGGTAGGTCTAATGTAAAAATAATTATCAGGAGCGACCGCACGGCTTTCTTTCTTGCCTGATCTCGTCTTTCTCTGTCTCTGATTATGGTAGAGGTAGACGGTGTTGTCTCAAGATCACCACTGTCGTCTTCAAAATCGATAACGTGAACTTGTACTCATACTTCACATAGCGTATGAAGCAACACAGAAAGTCGCTGTTGTCTCTTTACTTCTTCTGGCTTCTCGTTAGAAGAGTGAGCATTTTTCTTTGATAAAAAAATTTTGATTTGACTAGGGTACTCTCTATCCCTATGTATAGAGAGATTCCTCGCTCTAAGAGAATACACAAAAAACTGTCTCTTTGTTTTAAATTATTTTTTTGTTTTTGTTTTATTATGGCTACGTTAACACACATACACACAAACACACATACACATTTATAATAGATGGACTTGAATATTGGATGATTTTGCAATTTCTTTTCAAAGATGTATAAGTGGTACTGAAAACGGCTGTTGGAATATTTTAAATAGTAAAAATATTATGGACCTGACATCATCAATTGCAATTGTCTTAATCCTTTTCCGTAACTATGTCTAGTCATAGGCAGTCTTTCTCTTTCCCTCAGCCATGTCCAGTCATAGATGGTCTTTCTCTTTTCCACAGCCATGTCCAGTCATAGATGGCGTAGAAGACTTGAATCGTGACGGTTTCTTTCTCTTTTTCCACAACCAAGTCCTAGTCATAGATAGTGCAGAAGTCTTGGATCGTGACTGGCTCTTCGGATTGTCTAAAGAAGTTTAACACATTTCTCTCAGGCATTTTAACGCTACCAAAATTTCTTACAACCGTTTTGTTGTATTCTTTGCTCTTCTCACCGTTCGAAGTTTACCTCTTTTATTTTCTTGCGGTTGAACATGTACTTGGTCTTCTTTCTTCTCATGTCGCAAAAAAAATCTACATCTCTTCCTAGTGTTGTTATTTTTTGCTGGAAATCTTCATACGCTGGTAATGATGGAGATGGAGGTGAACATCGTACTACCGCCAAACATTCTTGTGAAGAAAATAAGAAATCGCACAAAGCTAAATTGAAGAAATTTTCTTTAGAAGAATAGTTGCTACAGCAGCAGCAGTAGTAGTGGTATTATCATTCTGAGTATAAGACGTATCCATTGCTGATGCACCATAATATATCGTCTTCATTTCATCCATTGGTATTGTACTAGAACTATATATAGTAAATTGCTCTCCTTGGATCCTCTAGGAGAATGCTTGATAAAATTAACATAATTCTGAAATACGAAAAACTAGCATTTGTCATACATGTTAGAAAATTTCGTAATCTACGGATATGCGAATCCGCGTCAGCGGGTTACAGCATCCATTGCCTTGCATGCACGCACTAACTCTATACCACGTCGACAATGCACAAACCACAAAAAAATATCAATGCTACAAAGTCGCTGGAATAGCCATTTGAGGGTAGCAGATACACCCGAATATAGACCCAGTAATTAATTCTCATCGGAGTACTCTATCACTCCAAATTTCTACGACAGAAGTCAGTATATTTAGGTTTATCATAGAGAAATATTGACCCACTGTGTCATCTGTTCTCAAGACAAACCGACAAAATGTGGATAAATGTAGAGCCACCGACTATCATTTCCAACATATTCTTGAGACTATCCGACATGATATATGTTAAAATGGAACCATCGACTATCATTTCTATCATGCTATTTAATCCAGACTTCATAGTATATGTCAATACAATGATCATTGACACATCTATGGGAAAGAGACGATTCTACTGTGGAAAGGCAAGGATGTGTTAGTCTATGAACCGGATATGAGGAGAAGTTTGCGGTAAGAAGTGTGAAGGGGTGTATTATGTGTTAATCGTTTTTGGTTAACTAACTCAAAAGTCATTTTCAGGGCCACACAGATATCTTCGAAAAGAGAGATATTAGTCAAAATCAGTCACTACATGTGTCATGTTTGTGTGTTTGTGCATGTCTGCGTCTATATATGCTCACAACTAAACTTCAACATACTCCTTCTTGTGTGTGATAGTATGTTTGTGGACACAGTGTGTTTATAAGACTCTTATCCCTGCTTGTGTGAGTTATTGTCTAAACTTATTTTATCTCCATGCTATTACATACTACTTTTGAGCGATAGCATGCATGTATGTTTGTAAGTATAATGCACGCAGCACTCCTACCTTTTTTGCTGGATAGTCGGTATGGGGATTTTAGTTGGATAATAGGCGTAGGGTGTTGGATAGTAATAAAAAAAGTCGGGTATTAGATAGCACTAAAAAAGTAGGTGTTGGATAGTAATCAAAATTCGGGTATTGGGTAATATTGATAAAGTGGGTGATGAATAGTAATCAAAAAGTGTGTGTTGGATAGTAATCGAAACGTGAGTGTTGAATAGTATCTAAAAATTTAACATAACATTTCCCAAATGGAGCAAGAGTGACCCAGCATTTACAAATATGCTTAGATCCACAAGTTGCATGCGTGATGTTCTCAGACCCCATTATGTTAAACCTATAGACATTTTAACATGACCCTTCCTATATGCGGCCATAGAGATCCGTAATGTAAACCTACGGCAGAATGTTAATTCCCATAAGAGGCCAGGGTGACCCTCATTACTACTAATAAACACACACTTTAGCTTGTATTACATGAGCAACCTCCTTTTAATTATATTTTTTTTTTTCTATTATTTTTTTTTTATATTAGCCCATGATACTCCGTAAACTACTTTTATGATATTTCATTGCTATAAACTAATTTCTAATTAACCAATGAGTTTGTAAGCATGTACACTGAGAATCAAATTTATGCGATAATGTTTCCCATGTATAAAGTTGTTGATTGTATGTGTGTTTTTTTTTTGTTTTTTTTTTTTTTTGTTTTTTTAACATGCTATTTTTGTCGTGTATTCTTGTAAGCTACACTAAATTCGTCCTGATATGGCTTCACACATTAAGTTTGTTGACTTTTTTCGTGGTTAATCTTATCGTAACTTATGTAATCCAACCATTTAAAATCGGTAAACACTAGCTGGCAGAACTAACAAAAATCGTACTTAATATCTACCTACCTAAAATGTAGATATCTGAAGCGTGAGCAACGTTTTACTTTCCGGTGCATACATCTGGCTTCTATTAACGAACACAAAGTATTGATGAGGTTGACGAACATTTAGTAGCGGATAAGGAATAATCTATTTAGAACATTTTCACATATGTCGACTTCACACACATTGATAACCAGAACGTTTTTCCACCAGTATATGTTTCAAATCACAGCGTACGAGGAGACGTATTTTCTCTTATTTCCAAAACGTTATAATGAAATTCCTTTGTCGAGTTTTCATGTGTTGTTATGTGCACCATTATTTCCAAATGATAACAGTAGATATTTTACAAGATAGGAAACGTTGTATAGGTGTGCAATGTTTAAAGCTACGGATTTAATAGGAAGCTACAGAAACACAGGAATAATAATAATAATAATAATAATAATAATAATAATAATATTATTATTATTATTATTATTATTATTATTATTATTATTATAAAATTTGGCAGTAATAGCCAGGCCCATGGCCCACGCTGGTAGCGAGGCCTGGCCGGTGGAACTACTGTAGTATATCTAATTTTTTGTAAATTGCAACGCTGCATCCAATGCAACCGCCTTGCTCAAAGGTCGGTCCTGGGAGCAGTAGTAGCTAGAGCTATTATACACCGAGAACGTTTGTACAAAGTAGTAACAGTAGCAGTAGTAGTAGTAGTAGTAGTAGCTGGGGCTAACATAAACCTAGAATGCTAGTTACAGTTAGGAGTAATGATAATATTAGTTAGTCTCAGGTAGTAGTAGTAGTTGTGGTAGTAATAGTAGTAATAGTTGGGGCTAACATACACCTAGAATGTTAGTCCCAGGTAGTAGTAGTAGTAGTAGTAGTAGTAGTAGTAGTGGTAGTAGTAGTAGTAGCATTCGTAAAGAAGATAAAAAGATAAGTAAAAATGACCTTACCAAATGTTTTCTCACAGTTACAGAAGCAACGTCTGCAATGGTTATACTTCCTTGAGAACGAAACATCTATTAAATAAACAGGAAAACGAAAACAAACCCAGAACCTGTTTGCTGATACGGGCTGTAATTTCATTACACACCAGTCAACCACGGTGATTTCTAATTAAATGTATGGCTGAATTAAACTGATACGACCAAAAAATTTCAGCTGCACAGTTATCAAGACTGGCCATGAAGCTAAGTTAGTGGAGGGCTCAAGATTAATGTAACTTACGATAAAACTCTAGCCAGAAAACACAGTTAAAGCAGATAACGATATTTTGGCACATCCCGGAATTAACAGCATGACAAAGATGCTTCACAGTAGTCTTACATCAGCGTGATGGCGCCCTGTTTCGGCTGAAAAGTAGTTTTTGAGTGATCCTGGAAAACCCTGGTTCTTGTTTGGACTTTCACAAACGCCAAGCATTAATGAACAAGTAGGCTGCAGACGTTTAATGTTCTGTTTATGTCAATATACTTCTTATTCACTTCCGTATAAAAAGTGATGTTCGAGTTAAGCTGATCTGGCATGCGATAGAGATATTCGGATCTGTTATTCCATATCGCACATTTAAAATTCCGCATAGTAAACACATAGTCTGATACTACTTTTACACTTTAAATATTAAATAATAGTCCAGTTATAAAATATCTGGAATGATTTATTACTAAAAACATTTAAATTAATCAAAAATGCCAACAGACATTTGTAATTTTAATAAATACAGTCATACTTGGTTAATATGGACGCGTTGTCGCTGTGGATAATGTAGAATACCGTAAGGAGCGACGAGCAGTTTATATGCATTTCACGGTATGTAGGTCGAGAAATTAGTGTTAGTTGAGGTGGACAACAATATCTTGGACAGGGCCTTTGACAATGAATTCTCAGATGAAGATGGTGAGCACAGGAGAGAGAGAGAGAGAGAGAGAGAGAGAGAGAGAGAGAGAGAGAGAGAGAGTACTTTGCTACTGAAATCTTGTATTTAAATTTTATTTTAAAATTCGGACAAAGTGAGAAAGACACCACAGTGGCTCATGCGAAGATTCATGATTTATTGCCATAAATTTTAAACTATTAAAAAATATCAACACGCGTTTACAGTTCTAATATTGGGTGAAAATGGCGCTTTTGGGGATAATGGTGGAGTACCGTAAATCGCGCCGAGGAATTTATGAGTATGTCACCGTATCTACCGCTAAGAAATTAGAATTAGTTGAGTTGATACTGACAACAATATTTTGGATAAAATGCTTGACAATAAGTTCTCATATGAAGTTGGTATTTCCAATTGAAACTAAACATGATAGAGAAGGAGAGACCAAGTACTTTGCCACTGAAAGTTTAAAAAATCCAGATAAAATTTAAAAAAGACTTAGGGAGTCATGGTAAGATTATAGGCATGGTTAAAGGTGCCTCTACGTCGGAGAAAACTTTACCCCTGTTTAATTAAACACTTAAATTGGTGCATAAAATTACTTTATCCGTACCTTGAACCAGTCTTAATAGTTACAACGCAGCTATAGACAGACAATTAAGGGACGGTAACTACGGCCACAACATTTATATTCAGAGGAGTTTGCTACTTGCCACAGAGTGCTGAATTCTGGGCGCAATGACAAAACAAAACGATTCAAGAAATCAAAGAAGAAAAAACATTGAACCACGCACACCGTTCTATAATGCAAGCATCTAAAAAACAAAATCACCCAAAAATCATTTCAGCTTCAGAATATATATATATATATATATATATATATATATATATATATATATATATATATATATATATATATAACTTGTCTATTAATATTACTGTGGAATAGAACTTGTTTAGTAAATCATAAGAAAAAACTAACAAACATTTGCAACATAAAGTTTGACTTATCACAGAGGGCAGCAGCTGTTTTGAAATTGACGCGAAGGTAAAAAAATTACATCTTGTTAAACTATTGTACTTGAGACAAAGTCGTTACTAGGACACATGCTGGCAATTGTATGGTTGTTTACATTTGAAATTCCTGCTATTGATCAAGTAGAAAAAAGAGAGAAAAAAAAAACAAAACAATATTGTTTAGAATTTTCTTTTAAAAATATCCAAATGATTCTTAAAAGTCTAGTCCGCATTTGTTAGAAAGAGATCGAATCTTCGCTTTGTTTATAATATGTGCTGAAATTATCAGCTTTTAGTTCAATGCATCGATCATTTCTTGTAATGAAATTATAAAAATAGACAATTTTTTTAAAGTACTGTAAATTCATGAGATTTCTAAAGATAATTAAATGTATTTAAGTACTGTTATTCTGCGCAGTTTGCCGTGAAATTTGCTCGGAAGTAGAGTTCATTATGTATGGTGTATGAAGAAAGGGTCACTCACTGGTCCAAAACCTATGTTCCATTAGAGAAGTAAGGAAACGTCAACTTGCCTATAACTGCAGTTTAAATTAATTCATATATCCCATACAACATTTATGAAACCTTCAATGCTAAAGACTAAATCACCATCTCAGCAATGCAGTCAGACTAATTAACAATTGCACAGTATATATCCTAGACCTAGCCACGGTTATGTACGTCACATGGGGGATTTCTCTGGTGTTTGTACAATATTCTTCATAATACACCAAATGCCTATTTCATATTTTTAAAAATATACACTACAAAAATTGAAAAGAATGTGTGACTAAAATGGGGGTATGCAATAAATGCAAAACCATATAAGTGTTTTGTTCAGAATCGGGGAAAGAACTGAAGGAACATAAGTTTCGACCTGACGGCATCGACATATTCACACGCTGCATCAGCCTCGTTCTTTCCGCCCACTCAGAATAATAACACATATGTAGTTCTCTCTATATATTTATGCTCCTTTAATCACATGTTGGACACGTGTCACTTACACCAACACAGTAGCCAACTGGAATATTGTGAATCACATTAGAGCTAAAATCCAACTTTCGCAAAAATTACGGTTTAAAAAAAAGGACAAAAACGCGCCAGGTTTTACTTATTTGCTAGCGTATGTGAATCTGTTAAGTATATGTATTCCTTTGTAAGGCTGATAATCATCCTACGATTTTCAAGAGCGCTCTCGTTTCCTGTCTCAACGTTACGTAAATTTCTCAGGTCCACTAAAATTTTTCTCGTTTTGAGTAAGCGTGCTTCATGTTTACTGTGTAGTCCCAGGCATAAGCTTAATCATCCCACCTTAGTTACAGCTTTTAGGTTGCAATTTATACAAACGTTACACATAGCAAATTCATGTCCTATAAGCTTTTGGCCATTTAATTTTCGGTATGAGGGTAGAACCGTGATTTTCTTTTGAACTGACATATATTCTTTTCTTTTTTTCAGAAGATAATGAATTTTTGTTTCATTGGGACCGTGATTTTCTTTTGAGCTGACATATTTTCTTGTCTTTTATGAGAAGATAATTAATAGTTTTTTTTCCAATTAATATCATGGATATACTATTGTGTTGTTTTGCTATAACTCAGAGCAAAACATTTTTCCAACTATTGACAGATAGAAATGAAACAAAAAAGTGTCAGGCTACTGTCCCAGGACATTGAACTGTTGGTCCCTAATATAATTGCGGTTGAAAGTGGTACGTATCGCGGTACGTTCAGAAATATTTTTCACGGTACCAGCTCAAGTAGTACGAAAACTGGTTTATGCCAAATCTGCTACCCTATGGGTCCCCGGCCACACGTTCTCGCCTCTAACCCCCCATGACAAGCTATCCAGACCACGCGGCCCATAACGTTTTGGTTACTTTTTTTGCCGAGGAACTGGTAGTGGTGTAAACACCCACGTGACACGAGTGTGTCAATCATGGGGGTTAGAGTCAGTTTCCCCATAGGGTAAAACAGCCCGTTTCCATACTACTCACTGTGCTAGTCTTCAGCCATTGGGAAGGATAAATCTTTGCAAAGATATCTAGCCAAGGTTCCGATGTGATAAAACCTATCTATATAGAGATTATCATGTCGGAACCTTGGCTAGCAAAGATGCTGCAGAGAGAGCGAGTGATGATCCATGGTAGCGATCGATATACACAAGCTGCTAACCTGCTATATTAGCTTGCAGTGTATTGGGTTTTTTCCCACAGTGCGCTGTATATTATATTTATTATGTTGGTGAAAAAAAGGGAAAAATATAGCCAAGTTGTGACTATAGTTTTTATTAAATGCTAGGAGTGGCTTAATATAGAAAATGTTGAGCGACAGACAGGGAATTGATTGCCAAAGTATTATGTATTGATGTAGCTGGCAATGACGTAATCTTGCCAAAAGATTAGAAGATCAGAGATACAGCAGAAAAACTCATCGCTGTATCGTTTGAATGCGTCATACAGATTCAGGAAAGATGCCCAAACAAAGTTGTACAAATTATCCAAAACAAAGCCAGAGTACACTAAAAAGCTAGTACATTTGGCAGTGACGTTAGAAATGGAACAAAATAAACTGGGGCAGATTTATGAAGAAATTAAAATAATATCGTGCATGAAAGAATATATCCTCTAAAGAAACATGATAACTCACCCACTGCGTCTGAAGCAAGTGACATTTTTGATGTGGTCAGTGTCGAAGATGATTCAAAGCAGGCTAATTTGAAAGACGCTTTAGGATCTTAAGTATACCAATGGCGTCCTAACTCAGTTTATTTTACAGAGCACATTACCGCGCC
>JAECUM010046689.1:12500-35056 GCA_016617855.1 Megalonaias nervosa | reverse complement strand
TTACATTAGAAAGATACACTTTTTGATTAAAGTTATTCAACGAATTTCAAATACAAATATGCTTATACAAATAGCCAGTCTGTTAAGCGATAGAATTAATTCATCATCGAATCAAGTGAAAAGATCGTAATCACTGCCTTGTACAGATTCATAACCTGATGGTTCTGGTTCAGTCCAAATTCGCTGCGACTGTTCTTTTGACTTCCTTGTGCCTGTAAGTCTGGGTCCTTTCCACTTTCCCTTTTTCCAAATTCTCAGGTGTCCCGCCTCTTTCGGCCTCCAACTTTGTGTGGTCACTTTGGTTTTGTAAGTACGTGATACGTCACGCGGATAATTCCCGTGGATACGTCACGTGGATACGTCACGTGGAGCTATCTCACCTTGTGTCGGCAAGCTTTTACCGCTAGAATTGAGTTCGTAGATTTTTCCAGACATCCAATCCCTTGGATCCTAATTACGAGTGAATTTCTTCTAAATTCGACCCGGAGTCCTCTACCTTTGTTTTCTCTTGCAGAAAATGGTGTCGACTGATTAAAAGTGTTGCGATAAGCACATTTAAACCGAGAGTTTTCATGTGGAATCATGCCCCCTTATTCAGCGTAACCAATCCGAATTATAGTTAAGGCGCTAAAAAAATGTAGTCCGCCTGACAACCCCAGATTATCAAATACTGATTCCTGGAAAATTTCAAACTGACAGTTCTCCATACAGATCGGAAGTTAACCCCTATCCTTTTCAGTTAAATAAACGAAAGCTTAATTAAGAACCACTGCTTCCATGACAGTGACATTTGCCAATCAGTGCATTACGCCTATTTAAACACGCGCCAGTCCCCATAAATTTAATTAATCGTTCACCTGTCCAACTTAATGTGTTCTTCATAGATCGACAGAAATTTGCACCCTTACACCAAGCCTAACATAATTCATTGATACAAATTACAAATTGTTAATGTAAATAAAGGATTACATATATAGCTTGTGTTTCTCAATTGTAATCTTATATTACACGGTCTTGTAGATTCTGCTAGAAACTGTCAAAACGTGACATAATTCGTAACATTATTACGTGGATTAAAAGCAGCTACACGTGGATTAAAAACAGCTACACGTGGATTAAAAGCAGCTACACGTGAATAAAGAGCAGCTACATTTAGTTTCAAAGATTTGTGCTGAGTATCATTTGACTGTAAAGCTCTGGTTTCTTAAGGTGAACTTTTCCTCCTTTATCATCTTATAAGATGCATGAAACAGTATGCGCTATATTTACCGTTTGGAGATACATTTGAATTTCAACATTTCTACTTTTGTCGTAAAGTAATATTCAGTTTCAGGTTCGTTTGCTTCATACAGTATGTTAAACCTGTTCGTAATAAACAGTTCGTATTGTTTCTGAGTTAATACAAGTTGAAATTTTTATCGTGTTTATTTTGTCTTCTTTGGAGACAAATTACATGCGGACTTCAGTGTTTCTCGAACTTGAAGACATTGGGTTCTCCATAACTTATCATTTACGAATCTCAGAATCATCGAATTTCTTGTAAAATGTCTTCCAAATCTTTGAGCGAATATTAAGCCATTATTAACAAAATTGTCTCGTACCAGGACAGATATTTTGCTAAGGAAGCATTACAGTCATCATCAAAATTAAAGGATTTATAAAAATAAAAGCCAAGGAAATCACCTTTTAATATACACGTGTCAATTCAAATAGAAACTCTGATTGATTGAATGACATTTACTTAAGCAATAGATGGATATCACAGTATCCGTGTTTCTGTTAAATTCTCCTTCGAATGCAATTTATGTACAAATACAAACTGTATAATTTCTTTCATGACCGTCCTGTATGCCATCAAACGCTGGAATAATTTTTCCTCTATTTGTTCAGAAGGAAACACGGACAATAGATTCGCTGTAAATCCTGCATCTGGTGAAATAGTTTTGATGCAAAGTTTGGACTCAGAGAAAAAAATCTCTTACGAGCTCATCATCCAGGCGGTGGATAAAGGTTTTCCTCCGTTGACAGGGAGCACCACTGTCACAGTGTCTCTCATAGACGTAAACGACAACAAACCCATGTGCTCTCAAAGCATTTTCACTGCCAGTGTCAGCGAGTCAGCCACTGTTGGTGACACTGTAAGTGGCCAAAATCATTTTGTCGATCATTTATATAGCTTTTTTAATCAACGACCCTTTTCCTTCTTTTATATTTCATGTCATTTCTCTTATAAATTAGGTTACAAAATCTTTATAACACGCTCTTTTATTGAATTTACCCATAATGAATCAAAAGGTTTGAAATGTCATTGACTTTATTATGACTATTACTATCAGGCACAGAATAAATAATTTTGATTTTATTTAAAACAGTTGTTGTTTGATTGGGGAAGGGGCACATGTGATCTAGCTTACCTAGTTGAATTCAAACAGCGAGATTAAAGTTATTTTATATTTCGAAATCGCAGTGAGGTACATCTATCTTTACATCATTTTTGGAAATCTCACTTTCAGAGCAATAAGTATCTATTTCAGGTGATACATTGTAATTGTACGGATGCAGATAATGGTGACACATTAGCCTATACCATTACTTTCGGCAACATCGGCGATGCTTTTAGTATTGACTATAATGGAAATATTTATGTCAACAACAGTAAGTATGTAATGTCTATCGCATGATAATTTCAGTTCATATTATCTGTTTACATTGATTGTACCATTTCCATGTGATGCCGTAAGTTAAAACACCTTTTTCTAGAAATTTTAACGTGCGCTTGTGCTCAGTAGTGGTGTGTTCTTCAATGGCTGGTGGTCGCTTCAACTCAACCGTTTAAAACATCATATGCAGTTTTCCGTACTGGCTCAAAATCCAAACCTACATCTTGCAGGCTATCGGAATTGTCTTCAAAAACCATCCGGTGAGTGGAATACAGACAGAAGCATCGAATCACAGAAAGAACTACTTTGTTAGCTCTAGCGTATATTTTCAAAATTACAATAGAAAGGCATTTGGATTGGAATTACAAAACCTTACGAGTTCCTCTCCTTAGAAAACAATATCTGAAGCCTAGACACGAGCAGATGCATTTGAAATCCTTCGAAGCCAGCAATGGAAAATTATGTGACTATAAAATAGAATTGTTGAAATACATTTTATATGCTCATCATTCTTTGTCTATTTCACGATTGTCAAACGAAGGTTGTTTTATTCTTAATTTGAATTGAATGTACACAGATTATTTCGTTGTCTTTGGGTTTCTGAAAATGTAAACACCTTTTGATTGCATACTTCATTTTTGAAGGTAGTCGATCACGGTCCAAAGTCTTTCCCGGGTGTCTGGTAAGCTATAACAAATGCCAAAGCGTATGTGATGGCTGTTTGTATATGATCAGTTTTGTAATTGATGTACCAAATACATACAAAAGGGACTTAAATCGTGAAGCAAATGTAACTCTAGTAGGACATACATTTACGATTTTATTAATATGTCTGATGTCAAAATTCCCATGAGTCAAAACTGTAAACCGTCCTATCGTATAGCAGTAGTAATATGTGGCACATGAAACCAAGAAATAACCATAATTCTTTGTTAAGTGCGACCATAGGTTTAAACATGGATGGGGCACTTGAGACCCAAGATGTCACGACACTGGGAACAGTGTTACAAATGGCTGACCTCGATGGGGACTTAATACCAGTGTTTGAGTTGACCTCAACACGCGCTACTCTAGGTAGGTATGGAAAATCCTAAGTTAATGAACTATGTTAACATGGGAATGGCACTTGAGCCACACAGTAGGGACAAGAGGGTTTATTGGGTCAAAAGGGTTGATGGGGTCAAAACGGAATGGGAAAGGGTTTTAAAGATTAAGTTGAAATCACGCAACAACAAAAAAAACTACACAAAGACACGAAAACAAAACACAAAAACATATTTTTGGAAAGAGTGAAAGAGTATGTTTTCGAGACAGGTGAGAGGCCTTGATAAGGTGTTCTATTTCCTCCAGTTCTTCCACCATTTCCTCAGTTTGTCTAGAAACTATGCTTTCTTCTTTCCATCCTCAGGAATATAGTCAGGAATCCCGTCAGGATGACCTATGGCTCAAAACTTTTCCTGTACCTTGATCCAGTTCTCATTCATTCTTTGGAAATTGTGTTGTTTTCTCTCATTCTTCTTTTACTTTTCTCCTTATACCATATGGTCTTCAGCTTCTCCTTTTCCTCTTCCATACCTTTTTAATCAGGTTCTTAGCTCGTTAGAGAGCAGACGCTTCCCCTCTTACTCTGCTTAGCATCTACCATTGATCCTCTACTCGCTCGAGTAGCTCAAGTACCTGCTCAATGTTCACCAGGATGTCTACTGTTTCTTGTAACTTTTCTGTCATCTTATTCTCTTGTAGGATTGACAACTGCCGACAGATAGATATTGGAATATAGAAGCTTGCGCACATTCGGGCATCTACGTCTGGTTCATGCCCACACCCTAGGCTATTTAATTTATCGTACGGGAGGGAATTAGAGCCAAACTCCCCTGCGCGTTTATGCATACAAAGTGTTTATTTAAATGTGTCGAATAAGTAGCAATAAAGTTCCAATCGACATTGTCAGAATACATAATGAGTGGTAATCGATACTACACATGCATTCATCGTGGTGCAGTCTCTGTATTCTTGAAGACGCCACCCTGGTTCTGTTTTATACGCTTTTCGGGTCATTTGGTTACTAGGCGAGTGGGAATCGGCCCACACGCTCGTTTTTGTATGTCCAAGCAGGAAACAAAAGAACCGTTGGTTGTTTGTTCTTTTGACAAACTCATGGACTGGACAGTATGAGCTTTCGCTGTCTTAAGCCTTTACCACAACTAAGTCCTACTTCTACCCCTGCTACTCTGAAAGCTGTGTAGTGGTCACTGTTGTTGATGGTATCTTAGGTGTAGTCAGCGTAGAGGTAGTAATAGCTGGGTCGGAGTGCTTGGCTCGTGAAGGTCTCTTTCTCTTGGGTCGAGTTAAAGATGCCCGATACATTTGTCTCATATGCCTTAAGTCTGTCAAAATGTCTTGTAGCACATACAACGTTCGGTTTTGACTGTCATCTTCTGTCCTGCTCCTTCGCACTTTCTCTTCTCTTCTCGTTTTCTACTTTCCTCTTCTTGCTGCTGTTCCATCACATAGGCTTGTTTTTCTTCTTTCTGCCGTTGTAAAAATTTCTCCAATTCTTCCTTCTGTCTCTGTCTAAAATCTTCTACCCAAGGTAACGAGGTAGAAGGTGGTGAAGGTGCTGCTGCAATTATAAAGTCTTGTGAAGACGAAAGAAATCACTAAATTAAAATCATCCTCTTCTGGAAGTATGGTCGTGGCTTTTGTAACCGTCATGCCATCACTCCTCGTCTGCACCGCAGGCGCACCCCAATACATCGTCTTCCTGGTTTCGACCATACTCAAACTATGTTGCATCGATTCACTGCGCACGAACGCTGGCGCACCAATATATACTGCATGTGTCGTCAAGCGGTGATCTCTACTGAATGGAAGAGAGGCTCCCCGCTGTGCCTGAATTTTGAAACGCCCTTTTGGATTGCTGAAATATGTCAGTCCGTTTCGATCCGAGCTTAGATTATAAATACCAGCGACTCGTCTCATGGTTTCACCTGTTCTCACTATAAAGGTGTATAGAATGTTGACCTTTGGAGTCTTTTGTTGACCATTCACGCTCATATTCGGGATGCTGCTCAACCCGAACTATCTGATGTGTGTGAAATCATCGTGGGCTATCACAAGATGACTGACACGTCTATTAGGAAGAGAAGAATTTATGTGGAGAGGCAAGACTGTCTGAAGAGAGTCTTGCTGTTCGGCCCTGCTGTGAGACGAAGTTTGAGGAAGAGAAAATGATCGGTGAGATGCAATGTATATTAACTAGCGTTGGTTAACAAACCCCAACGGCCATTTTCAAAAATTTCCAAAAATGTGTTTTTATTTCTCTATCTTTGTGTGTTTGTGTAACCCATCAGCGCTTTTGACGTCATAAACCGTTTTGTCCCTCAAGTGTCATTTCCATGTTAAATTCCCCTTATCGCTCAAGTGTCATTCCCATGTTAAACGTACGGGTTCATTTAATTTAGGATTCTCCATACCTACCTAGAATAACGCGTATTGAGGTCAACTCGAACACTGCTACTAAGTCCTCGCCCCATTGCGGTCAGCCACTTGTAACACTGTTCCCAGTGTCGTGACGTCTTGGGTCTCAAGTGCCCCAACCATGTTAAACCTATGGACCCATTTATCATAGGATCTCCTGTTTGGGTCTCAATTTTCATTTCTTGTTCTCGAGTGCCACATATTACTACTTATAGCATTATTTGAAAATGTATAATCTGAAAATGTCAGATCTTAAAGAGTATCTCGTTTTCAAAGCCCTGAACATTAGCATATAAAACCTGCAAGATGGAAAGTTCGTAATGTCATTTCATCAGGTCTATATATTTCCTACAAGCTGTAAAATTCATGTACATGAACATGAAACATATATGCATACAAAATGGATGCCGTTTTTCATAGTTTCAATTTCTGAACGATTGCAAGCTTAGTGTAGTTAGTTGGGGGGTGGGGGTGGGTCGTAATATTTAATCTTCCTGTCATACAGACAAATGACATCGCTGAAGTTTCACATTTTTCCAGCTACAGTAAGTTGGTGGCGTTTGTCGTGATAAAAGCATGTAACGGGAAGACATTTCCTAGATCTTTATTCAGTTGCAACACGTCAGACATTTTAGATTGAGATAACATAAAGTACATTGGTTAACAGAATCTTCGTGAGTAAATGAAATATTTAGAATTCGTACAAATACTCGAGAGCTTACATCTTCTTGAACTAAATATACACCCATTAACATTCAGCCCTAGTACTACTTTAAGACAGGAGAGTGCTCATTATTATTATTATTATTATTATTATTATTATTATTATTATTATTTCTTTGGTACTTACAGCTCTCGATTATGATTCTGGTATCAGGAGTTACTCACTGGCTGTGGAAGTGGACGATGGCGTCAATTTAGCATCGGTTTTGATAATCATATTTATCACACCTGTCAACGAGCATGCACCCGTTTTCGCTGGATCTGCAAATATATCTCTTCCAGAGGAAACTAATGTGGGAACCAGTCTGTTGTTTTATACGGCTACAGATGAGGACGCCTATCCACATAATGTCACATCCTATCGAGTAGAATCAGGTACATGTAATTAACAGAGATTAAATATATACTCAATATAAGTTATGAAAAAATGCATTAGATCAGTTATAAACTCTCTACCCGATGCCATATATGTATACTGACATATGGGTTTCATATATTCAGTTACCAAGCTGAGTAACTTTAAGACGTTTGAGTTTGTTATTAGCAAATGTGTGGGAATTTTTATGCTTGCTGCTTTTTTGTTGTTGTTGTTTTTAGGGGGTTTTTTGTTTGTTTGTTTTTTCTGTTGTTGTTTTGTGTTTTTGTGTATTTTTTAAGGGATACTCGGCCGGTCATTAGCAAATAATTCTTAAACAAAAGTACGATTTACTTTAAATGTTGAGATCAATTATTTCAGAAGCTATCGAAAACAGTTACATTGAACGATCAGCTTTCGCTACTTTGCTCGACAAATATTTAAATTTCTTTTGCAATGGATGGAACTTTAGCTTAGAATGATATAACCTCAATCTAAATCGTGTATTCCTAAAACTGTTTATAAATTTATGACTTGGGATGACGATAGTAATATCCTGAGTCTGATGTTAAGACTGAGTTGACAATCTATCCCAACCTATCAAAAGCAACTTTGTTAATGCAAAGTCCTTTGTTGTTGACTGATAAGTCCCAAGCTAAAACTATGGTTACACTGGATTACGCGATGTAAGCCAAACTTTTTCATGCTAATGTTTTGGACATCGCTTTAGTATGTGAAACATCGCGTTTCGTGTTAATATTTCAAAACTGTCTCTTCATACTGCAAAAATTATTCAATTTTCATTACAGGGAATGATAGAGAGCTTTTTGTAGTAAACAGGTTAACTGGAGAGTTATTTCTGGTCAGATCACTAGATTTCGATATCTCACTGTATGAGTTGTCAATAGTAGCGGAAGGCGGAGGAGGACTAGAGGTAAGAAATACACTGTCCAAAAGAAGGTAAGTCTAATTCTAGAGGACCAAGACCCACACGTGTGTATTCTCCTTGAACCCACAATATTAAATATCACAACAGAGGAAGAAATATTAACATAATATTAGGATAGTTTACGATTGTTTTTCGTACGATTTGTACGTTACAAGGCTTTCGGGACATTCGTTGGCATTTCTAACAATACATATGCTTTATTAGGAAATAATTAAGGACAAAAAAATTATATGAGTTACATATCTTTATTGTAGAAATATAATTTACCTGTTGGTCATAACATATGGTTTTTAGTAGCATATTTGCCTGTTGGTCATAACATGTTATTTTAATATAATTAACCTGTTGGTCGTAACATGTCATTTTAATATAATTAACCTGTTGGTCATAACATGTTATTTTAATATAATTAACCTGTTGGTCATGACATGTTATTTTAATATAATTTACCTGTTGGTCATGACATGTTATTTTAATATAATTTACCTGTTGGTCGTAGCAAATGTTAATGTAGTAGTATAATTAACCTGTTGGTCATAGCATATGTTTCACCTGCAAAGCATATCTAACAATTAGCGGCTTTGATTACGAAAAATCCGTCTTGAATACCAAACACTAATGTTAATATGTTTCGCCGTCAACATCGTGTCCCAATAAATCATGTACTTGTCTAGAACCTTTCGATCGAATGCAAGTAGCTGTAAACAAGTTGATTGGAATCTATCGATAATGAGACAGGTATATTCACAACATTATTGTTAGCGGTTGACTTGGCTAAATTATAGATTCATGAATTTATGTAATAGTCGGCCTCTCATGTAGTTTCTGGCACGAAGTCTTTCATATGATATCGTCCCGAAAATACATGCTGGTTGTAGACTTTAATAACACGTGTTGAACCCATTGTGATTGTTCAACGATTAGAATTTGGACATTAGAATATTGAGACCGTGCAATATTATACACAACTTATTATTATTATTATTATTATTATTATTATTATTATTATTATTATTAAGAGTACAGGAACAGTGAAAATATCTGTCGTGGATGCAAATGACCAAGAACCGTCATGTTGTGTTTCCCTGCACACACTCTCAGTCGCTGAAGATACAGGTATACTATTAATTTTTTAAGTTACTTTTTCAAATGGGCATAATAATTTGCATGTGTGTACGTGTGTGTCTCTACATATAGTAATAAAACTAGGGTAGGTTTGCGTCTCCGCTTATAGCTTAGATGTTAGGAATTATTTGTTGATTATGGGGAGTCGGTGTTGGAAGGATATTTTTGACAAGATGTAATTAACCAATTTCTTGGAGCAGACTTCGTAATGTACACTATTCACGAGACTTTATGGTAGCATGGAGTAGTTTCGTAAAATGGAGCCTCTATAATTTCTTATCATAAGGAATTCTCCGGGCATTTTAATAAAAAATTGTTTAAAATTTTATATATATATATATATATATATATATATATATATATATATATATATATATATATATATATATATATATATATATGAATAATTCTTTGTAGTAGTGTTGAGGTTTTGTTTTGTGGTGCATGACGTAAAGAACAAATCTTGGGCTTAGAAAGGCTTTTAGATGGGTCATTCAAACGTGAAGCGAAGAAACCCGTGCAAATGTGAAAATAGAGTTGAGTGATGTATGGTCATTAAGTGGTAATATTTTGTAATATTTGCACGTGTAAGAACCCTTCATTTGACAGCGATCTCTAAATCATATTCGATAGCCATGGGTTCTTTTGGGTTTATTTCCTTCTTAGGAACCTTTAGCACACACAGAACAAATTCTCGTGCAGAAGCGTTACATGATGTTGCGGCTACATGATTTATGAGGAGGTGTGTCAGTTGCGACCAATAAAATCTCCTTCATATAGCTTTCTGATACATTCGTTAATAACCAGTCGCTTCTATTTTAGGCCATACTGAGTTATTATGAACAACTTATACGAAAATAGCTGAAGTATTTTGTGTGAGGATATTAAATAATTTGGTTGGTCGAGTACCCCTCCCCTCCCCCCCCCCCCTCCACCGGGCTGATTTCACGGTACGCACAAATATGCACTTCCTCAATAAAACTTCCCTGGCGAAGATGTACTCTGTATATTATTTATGCAAAATTGAATAACTTTCTGGGTATGTACCTGAGGTTTGGACAAATTAGTTTATATTCAATAGATTACCGATTTTCTGCTAGCTTACTTTACCGATCAAATTCGATTAGAGAAATTAGAGAACATTTTACTTACGTATAATGTTTTGCTACATCAATTTGGATTTAAGTAAATTAATAACGCTTGAAAATATTGTCTCACTTATGATAAGCATACCTGATTATCGAAACTTTTTTATGCCGTTAACAATGACCGTGTACAGTAATGTGTAAACATTTTCATGTTTCAGTGGTTTGGTCCACATTAATATCTGACCTTTGCTGTAGTGACGAGGACCCGAAAACTGTCTTGTCATACGTGTTGACCCAGATTCCAGCCGGAAGTGACTTTACGATCAATACAAATGGGCCTGCATCACTTCAGCTTCAGAGTGAGTCTCGATAATTTGACCATAACGTTTTCAGATGCTTCAGCTAATCAAAGGCCACATTTCGGATTTAATTTTTTTTTTCATCTGGAGAAGTGATACACTCGCTCGCTGTTCGTGAGTTTGGTATTCTAGCCTTGACCATTAAGAAAATCCTTTACAGAACCATTTTTGCTTTAGGACCTAAAGTATTACAAATGCCACCTATTAATTTATTCCTCTGACATTTGAAAATCAATTTTCAGAGAGAATGTCAATCACTTTGGAAATGTTTAAGCTAGGTGAGCAGTGAAACTAGCATAAACCCTTCTTTGTTTTATCTACCAGAAACAGGGATTTTGCCTGTACATACAAATTCTTTTCATGGATTTATATAGGCAATATTCTATCAGCATTAGATAGATCTGTAGTTTCTCTGTCACCAACTACTTTGACAAGAAAACTCAAACGGTTCAATGGATACAAAACGTTTTTGTGCAAATATTAGCTACAAATATCATACGAACATCACTGCTATGTGAAACTGTAAGTTTATTATTTATTAAAGATGACGTCGTAGTACGACTGCATTATCAATAGGAAGTTTTTATATCTGCGTATTGTTCGGTGATGCTTAACGCATGTACGTGAAAACCAGGCCTTCTCACATTTACCACACCTAGGTCCGTAGATATGCAATACATGATTTGGCATTAATGTACGGATTTGGGAAGAAAACAAAATTACCTCTTTCTCACAAACCTTTTACACGCAAACTAGAATTGAGTGAGTCATTCTTCTGTTGGAATAGGTCAATGGTAAAGAAAACCACGGCATTACATCACAAAATGGCTTACCTACACGGGAAGAAAATAAAATTAAAGAGTCATGGGGGATGGGGGAATTTTACTCAGAAAAATGAACCAATATTGCAATGAATAGACTCTGAGGCGAATTATTCAAGAACGCCTCCTTATCAAGCAACTTAGAGTGCACATTCAAACTCAAAATAATTCACCAGATTTTTTTGGCTTGCTTTGTAGACTCATGTTCAAGAGCTACTTGTCAGTAGATCCGTCTATGCATCAAGGCTAATACATACAGAATTATAAGCAAATGTCAAAACAGCGAGTAAAACCGAATATTCCTACATCTTGCTTAACACAACAATTGTGAAATAGAGTTTTTTCTTTCCTGCCTTAGTCTTCTTATTTCAGTTTCCACGAGTGTTACATTGTCCTCTTTTTTGACGAAAATTTTTTACTTTTCAGACTCGCTGGATTTTGAAACAAAATCATCATACGAGCTAAGTGTTGTCGTTTCTGACAACGGAACACCTAGTAAAAATACAACCACTTATATACACGTAACAGTAATCGATATCAACGAAGGTGGTCCTACGTTCTCAAGCAATTTCAGTGCCACCGTTCCTGAAAGTGCTGGCATGGGATACCTTCTTCTTCAAGTGAATGCTAGTGACCCAGATAGCCCAAGTTCTCCGTATGGTAACCTTCTTTACTCAATAATTTCTGGAAACGATGACGGAAAATTTGCAATCGATTCAAGCAGCGGCGAGGTATTCGCAGTAAGAAATTTAGATTTTAAGTCAAATCTGAAGTATGAGCTTGTCATCCAGGCCATTGAGGAGGCTGGAATCAAGTCGGCAACGACAAAGTTGACCATCATGCTGCAGTTATCTTGGAAAGATGGTCCTCCTGTTTGCTTGGAAGAAACATTTGCGGTCACTATACCAGAAGATACTGCAGTTGGAACAGTCATTTTGACTTTAAATTGTTCTGATGTTGAAGGACAATCCGATCTTTTCTATGTCATCAACAGTACCAGCTCCAGCCTGCATTTTGAAGTGATAAATAATACCCTTCTTACGAAAAGCTCATTTAACTACGAGACCGGTGAAAATATGTTTTTCTTAATTGTAGATGTTACGGACGGGAACGACACCGTACAAATATACGGTACCGTGCATATAACAGATGTCAATGAATTCGATCCTATTTTCATTTTAGGCAAGTATTAGGATTTATACGTGTACTCCATTACTACCAATTCAGACTGATTGTAACTTTCGTCTCTATCACACCAATGCAAAATACTATCTTCCACTAGCTGTCATATTGCGCGATATGCTATAGTCTTTTTCCAAAACTAGATCCATAAAATAAATTTTGCTATCATATTTATAATCATTGAGACTCTCTCTCTCTCTCTCTCTCTCTCTCTCTCTCTCTCTCATACACACACACGAACACACACAAACACACACACATACACATGCACCATACTCAGATAACAAAGGAAGCCGCCTCCGTGCTCGGTTCTAATCAACAACAATTATCTGCTTTTGAACTCTTGAGTACTTTATAAACTTTCCTTGAAAGTTAATATTTAAGTTTACACTTGACTTAACGTCAAAGAAAGATGAACGGAGTTATGTCGGAAGAAGTCTTGTCAGATACATTCTGCTATGTTTTGCGTTAGCTTAAATTTATCCAGATTCCAACAAAATTTCTTCATGACGTAATTTCCTGACAACGCGAATTCCATTTTTGTTCTGCAATAAACAATCCTTGATTGTGATGAATGATAGATTTATTTATATTTTTCAGGATCCAGTAATGGCATAGTGACCATTTCTGAAGCATCCCCTATATCAACTTCAGTAACAACGTTAAAAGCTGTTGACTTTGATATTGACGACGTTGTAATGTATGCTTTCCTCAACCACGAGGCCCTATTTACCCTGGATCTGGCTTCTGGGTTGATCTTGCTGAAAGACAGCCTTGATTACGAGACAGCCAACCAGCACACAGTCAAAGTCATTGCTACAGATGGAAATAGGACTTCACATTCAAATGTCACCGTCAACGTTGGTGATGCCAATGATCACACACCTGTTTTCACCCAGGAACGATACAGGTAGTACTTAAGATATATTTATATATGCGTAGAAAATTCCTTCCCTAATTATATTCAGACTGGTCATTACTGGCCCGTATTTCGGTAGGATGAAATTCATTTCTTTGAACAAGTACAGCTGATGATAAATGCATGTACATAGGTCTGTCTGTGCCATAACCAGATCCCACCCGTCCAAATGAAAGACATTCCCTCATTTCGTACATTGATTAACATTCGTACTTTGTGGTAAATGATTTCTTGGGCGATATAACAGGAGATTATGATAATGCATCGTATTCATAAGGTTCTTGACACTTTGCTCTTTACAGATATCTACCGTTAGTTATTGCCATTTTGAAAGAGCTTAATATAAATCCTATTTATTTCCCCTAATTAGTGCTTAAGGAAGTGACGATAATGATGAGGACAACGACGAGGACAAAGAAAATGATTAATCTTATCAAAAGTGTCCAGTTTATCATCCTTGTCATTGTCAGGTATTGGCCGGGAAGTTAAAGGTCCCTGATGTATTTAGCGACGGTATGTTGTCCTATTTCCTTTGTTTAAAGTTTTACATGCTTCTTATTAATGCAGCGTCACCATGGAAGAGAATGTCGGAAATCGAACCATCGTTTACTTAGATGCACGGGACGAAGACTGGAACTGGATACCTAACCTTTATGGATATACTATGTTCGAAATAGAGGGTAAATCTTTTAATAATTTTGTATTAGACGTGATCTAGTTCCTTATTAGACGAAATAGATACATACAGATTTAATTTCTTTCAACAAACTTTCTTTGGCATATTAGTACTTGATTCTATTTTATCAGTGAGAAACTTCCACTGTACATGGACATCACCTAAAATCAAGCAGTCCGCTTGGCTTCAAGACATCTAGTTAGGTCTGTTGCCGGAGGATATGACAGCTATTTTGGCATGGAGTGTTGGGTGGTCTTCAACCGATGTTGTAAACCACTCCCTCGTAGCTGAACTATATGTCTACCCTCCTGGCTTCAACCTTCCACGACATCTGTGGACCAAGCTGAACCGTTTCTGGACAGGTCAGGGTCGTTGTGCAATCATCCTTGTCCGATGGGGACCAGGCAACTGACTCTTCCTGTAGCTGAGGTGCTCTACAGACCATGTCACACATTGTGAACAACTGTCCACTGACAAAGTTCCCCGTTGGACAGCAGGCTCTATACCTTGCTGATGATGACGCTGTTAAATGGATGGGCATGCACTGCATATAATTTCAATTCTGCCGCTTGTGGCTTAAGGGGATACTGCGCCGGGTTCACATTCGGTGAGTTGCCGATTCGAATTCCTGCAAAATATTTTGAATCGGATTTCGTTGTGTCTGCAAATAAAACGCTTTAGCTAAATACACTTTTAATGCCTGGATATCCATTTAAACACCACTCAATTATTTTCAGTTCGATAAAGTAAATTATAACTTTACAGAAGATATGAACTTATTCGACTCTTTTTGGAAATTAGACTCGAGGAGGACAGGCAATACCTAGTCACAATGATTGTTAGGATTTTGTTCCCCATACATTTATTAAATACGACGAATTAGGTGCATCTTTTTAACAAGGATAATGATTATCATATTGTATCAGCTAACTAATTTGTACGTATATAACTCGGTCATTATATATTTCGATTATCATGTACATCGATCATTATATAATGAGATCATATAATTCGATCACTATATTTCGATCATCATATAATTCTTTCAGTATGTAATTCACTCATTATATAATTCGATCATGATATAATTCAATCATTATCTGTTTCAACCACTATATAATTCGATCATGATATTTCGATCATCATATAATCAAAATGTAATTCGATCATCGTTTAATTCGAATATATATATATATATATATATATATATATATATATATATATACCAGACAGAACGGAAAGTGCTATCCCTGGATTCTATAGAAGAATGCTTGATAATAGTAGGCAGAATTAATATTTAATACAAATAATACTATCATACAGGTAAGGGAATTTTTAATTCGTACTCTATGGAGATTCGAACCCAGGTCCGCGGGTAAACGGCACCCATCGCCTTGCCTGCACGCACGAGCCCATATTCCGTCACGACTAAGCACGCATCACCAAAAAATGATGGCGCTGAATCGGTGTTATATGCACTCGTGCGTAGACACACTCGCATGACGACCTGATAAGTAATTCTCATCTATCTACACAGTCGTTCCGGATTCCTATGAAAGAAATCAAGGTATACAGGCTTAATTATATAGAATTATAAATATACACCAGACAGAACGGAAAGTGGTATCCCTGGATTCTAAAGAAGAATGCTTGATAATAGTAGGCAGAAATAATTTTTAATACAAATAATACTATCATACAGGTTAGAGAATTTTTAATTCGTACTCTACGGAGATTCGAACCCAGGTCCGCGGGTAAACGGCACCCATCGCCTTGCCTGCACGCACGAGTGCATATAACACCGATTCAGCGCCATTGTTTTATGGTGATGCGTGCTTAGTCGTGACGGAATATGGGCTCGTGGGTGCAGGCAAGGCGATGGGTGCCGTTACCGGCGGACCTGGGTTCGAATCTCCGTAGAGTACGAATTAAAAATTCTCTAACCTGTATGATAGTATTATTTGTATTAAATATATATATATATATATATATATATATATATATATATATATATATATATATTGTAGGCTGATTTGGTCTTTTCCAATAGCTAAAATGTGACATTATGTTGAATCCTTGTAAAAACAATCTAAATACTGTATTTTCTTCATGTAAAACATCCTAATTCTCCTACAAGATAAAATCATACATACATATTTTCTTCATCACAAAACAGCGGCAACAGATCTTCACATTTAGTAATTTTTTTCAGCGATGACAACAAAGATGTGGTTTTGTTTCTTCGCGCAGAATACAAATGCAGTGATTCAATATATGAGGCATTCACTATTTATCAGCTACCATTTTATTTAATATTTGACGCAACAAATGTCGCTATCACTATAGGATTTGGTCCTTTATGTTTTGGCAAAACAAATTAAACCTTAAAACAATGTTACAGCAATTGAATTTTTCCTCGTGAAAACTATTACGTTACTACAGTATAGTCCATTTACGTTATAACATGTTTGTTAAATGTGACTGCTTTGATGTGATGTCATTCTGAGTTAACAAGCGAGGAAAATTATTCATCGTTCTTGTGTGTCAGTTATTTACGCAATGGAAATAATATTTTGACATTATATATCAACAGGAATCTAGTTGGAAGGCATGTAATATTAACTCTCTATACCTTTTGGATAATATGAGAGATATGCTATAAACAAACATTGTATGTACGTCAGAATGAAAATGTTATAAAATGACAAGTGGATGGTAGTGCTCTGTCTATAACTCTGTCATGCATTACTTCAAATTTTAATTTGTAATCCAATTAAAACTGAATTAGAAAGGCAACTGCTTCTCAAGGGCTTGTCCTTTTATCGTCGGCCGACTTATTTTTAAACTTTCCTTGATGCGACCTAAAAGTTATTATAAACTATGTCCATATTTCATGTATTAAATTTCCATCGTAAGATATAGTATTCTGTCCAACTGATGTCGTAAAATAAGTCGACTGCTGGATGTCCAGCCATTAGTGCATCTTGTCACTGGAAGTTTTAAATATGCGCATAGCAAACGTTGATCTGTACATTTTGAAAGAACGCATTTCATGTAGTGATACCAACGAGGTAATTTATTTCGACTGTCTTGTTTACTCCATAACAACCGTAACTAGGTAAGCTTAATTAACGCGTAAAGGTATCCATGCTACATAAAGCTTTTAAGTAATTTTTTAAGTTAAATGACTGTCATTTAAACTATGTTGAAGAATGAGTGCATCCAAAACCATAAGGCATCTTTCGTTCTCATTTCAGGGGGAAATAAGCATGGCGTTGTTAGTATTGATTTTTACTTTGGAAGCATTTCAATAACCTGTCCGTTTGATTATGAGATGGCAAGTTCGTATTCTCTAAGGGTTAAGGTATATGATACAATAGGATATTCGGGATCCAGATCTTCTGAGACTATTGTCCATGTGGAGGTTCTAAACCAGAATGAGTATGCACCCATCTTTCTATCTAGGTCGTACAACACTAGCGTAAGTGAAGACGCTCGGGTCGGTACTTTTGTGACACAAGTCAGTGCCACAGATGACGACACTGGTGAAGATGGAGTTGTGAAATATTCTTTGACTGATAAATACTTTTACGTGAACGAAAGCACGGGAAAGGTGCATGTGAGATCTCCTGTGGACTTTGAATCAATGCAACAACATTCTTTGATAATTACCGCGACTGATATGGGCTCCCCTGCAAAGTCAGATGCTACGATCGTATATATAACTGTAAAAGATGACAACGATAGCTATCCCGTGTGTGCTTCTTCCTTACACGTATTACATTACGCAGAGAACCAGACTGTAGGAACAATACTGCCCACCTTCAAATGCGCGGATGTTGGCGCCGTTTCGAATGGAGTATTGACCTATTCCATATTTAGTGTCAATGGATGGCCAACTTCACCTGAATTTTCTATCGATTCTTCAACTGGTGAGATTATGCTGGTTTCCTCTTTTGATTATGAGTCCACTTCTTCTTTCTATATTCTAGTTATTGTTTCAGATGATGGTTTGACATCATTGTCCTTCACTGTCACATATAACATAAGAATCACGGACATCAATGAGCATACACCTTCATTCTCGAAAGCCACGTACAATATTGAAATTGCAGAGGCCACAGCCGTCGACAAGAATGTTTTAGTTTTAAAAGCAACCGATGATGACATTGCAGATAGCATTGTATACTCAATCAAGCCACAAAACTCAGATTTTGAAATAAACTCAGCTACAGGAGTCATTAAAACTACAACCACGTTGAACAGGACTTTGACTCCAGTATACAATCTAACTGTTTATGCTGCCGATAGTGGAACTTCATCCTACAGTCGAACTTCCTCGACATCTGTTCTCATAACTATAACCAACAATACAGCGCCAGTTTTTCTCTCTCTTTATTATGAGACATCTGTTTCTGAGAATGCCAGTGAGGGCACGACTGTTTTGTCCGTGTCAGCATCCGACCCCGATGATGCTACATTATCGTTTTCTATCTGGAGTGGAAATGCTAGAAACGTTTTTGCGATAGATAAGGCCGGTAACATTGTCGTTCAAGATACAATTAGTCTGGACTATGAGACGACATCTTGCTACAATCTGACCATCGCCGCTGTGGATCAGGCACGACAAACAGGGACTACCATTGTGTCCATACAAGTAACTGGATACAACGAGTTTGCGCCGGTTTTTACTTCTTTCAGTTCCGTTGTTTCTATACCAGAAGACACCTCCATGAATCATGTTGTTATGACCGCTGTTGCTAATGATTCAGACTCGGGAGATGATGGCTTAGTAAATTATTCTTTTCTATCCAGTGCTCGTTCTAAGTTTACTATAGACTCTTTGACTGGCACTATACGTCTGGTTGGTGCTCTGGATGCGGAAACAACCGATATGTACAAGATTGTCATTGCCGCCATTGACAAGGGACATACTCCAGGTAGATAAGTACTTTAACAATTGTTATCTTATATTGAACAGTCTCGATAACAACACAATGTTTCATTGGTGGCAAATATTTTGTTCCGATGTATTTTAAATAAAGAATTACTGAAATATGTCTGAGAATGTAGATAGTAATGGTATCTGCCAGGTTTTCTGGGTTCTTGCTTCTTCTGGGAAACAAGAACCACCAATCTGAAAGCATCTGGTTCAAGCAGTTATGCTACTTTTCTTCCTGAGCTGAAATGACGTAAAATATTCCATGTTTTCCTTTCTCGTTTTCATGTTGTTGCTGACTTTGGGATTTTTGTTAAAAAAACGCAAAAGTATTAATATCAGATTTTGAAATACTGTTGCGATGAGTCAAAAGGAATCAGTACAAGTTAATAGTTATCTAAGATATTCCTTGAATGCAGAAAAAAAAAAACATAGAACCCACGATCATTCATGCTTAAATTAAACCTTTACAAAATGCAAGATATTCTCTAATTCTGAGTTTATCATAACGAGTTTCACTTTGTTATGCTAATGTTTACTTAACTTAATATACCATATCTTGAAATTTCTATTCGCATAATTAACGTTGAAATGGAAACGGAGTCAGTGAACGATAATTTTTTATAGCAATGATTTTATTTCATCAATGAATTAGGTAAGCTTACCTCAACATCTACACTCACGATTATCATTACCGATGTCAATGACAATGCACCTACCTGCGAAAGCTCTCTCTACATCGCACAGCTGATCGAAAACGTCGAAATAGCAACAAATGTGACCAAGATTGAATGCAGCGATAATGATATTGGTTATTCCAACAGTGCGATGACCTACACGATAGCATCGGGTAATACACAATTTACTTTCTCAGTATCTTCAACCGGACAGGTGTCAACAGCGTCGTTCGTAGACAGGGAAATGTACGAGTCCTTCCAGTTAAAAGTTGAAATCAGTGATTCGGGGACACCTTCATTTACAACAACTACGACAGTTTCAGTTATTGTTCAAGGTAAAAGATCCGAATTTCGAGTGAGAAAGTTATTTTAATTAGCATTAGCTAAGAGTGTTTGTAATGGAATCTGATGCTACTATGTAACCCTTGTATTTGCTTAAAAGTAATTTACAGATGTTACGTGCATTGTTAGCTAATTTTGTTTGATAATAATCAGTAATGAGAATATGCCGAAGAAATGAATAAGGAAAACCATTCATCTTGTTTACACACAACAAAAGGTTCCTTCGAGATTGTTAATTTCTGTGTTTAAGTTAAGGTATCAGTTTTCTTCTCAAAATCAAACTTACAAGAAATTCATGGTCAGTATATGCATGAATGTCTTTCTTAATTCCATTATTTCTAGCAAAATCTCCTTGTATCTCTACACTGTAATATTATCAATAACAGCCGGAATTGGTTTTTCCAGCTGTCACTGAAATGTCATTTAAATTTTTATAAAGACAAAAACAAATTTGATACAAACATCGGGAACATGAATTCAAGAGGGACACAGTTCAAATCTGGTTCTAAAGCTGACATCGTACAATCGTACGTTATTGTTACATGGTGATTAAGATAGACACGGTATCCACTTTTTACGCCCGAAACACAATATTAAAAACACTCGTCCACTTGCATATTCCGGGCCGGAAAGTGAAAAATGATTGTAAATCTTTCCCAGATTTGTTCGGTGTTATATCTTCTCATAATTGGATTCATGATATCTAAATAGGTGTTATGAGTCTCCCAATTGGTTTGAATCTGACGCTTGAATCTGATAGGCATTGATATTAAACTATCGTATGAAAAAAATAAAAGCAGAGGTCCGACCCTTATGTTCCCCCACCCCATTCTGGAACGGGGGTGGGGTGGGGGTAGAATAGGCTGGATCGGCCACTACTTACATAGAACCAGGATACTGTATTGTATTAACTATCCAGAATTGTAATATGACGTCATAATTGACATTCGGTCAGTCAAACACTGTTGATTGGATTCACCGGCTCATTCAAAAAGATGATTTACCTAGTTTTTATTGTGTTAGGTTCTTTGACAGTGATGACAGAAAACTCCTTCCACGCTATCATGTTTGTTTTAGGACTAAATATTTTGTTTAAAACGGTGGCTGTGTTAGCTTTCATGTCTCACCTAGTCATCAGGTTTCCTGTCATCAGGTCTACCAGTCCTAGCACCAACCTATTAATGCTGAGCACCAAGCGAGGCAGCTGCTAGTACCATTTTTATAAGTCTTTAGTATGACCTCGACCGGGGTTCAAACCCGTGACCTCCCACATCCGAGATGGATGCTCTAACCACTAGGCAACCGGAGCAATATATATATATATATATATATATATATATATATATATATATATATATATATATATATATATATATATATATATATATAAAAGAGGGAAACATAATAAAGATTTCAAATGTAAAAGCAAAAGTGAAAGTTGTGATCTGAAAAATCAAAATATTTGTGATTGTCTAGAAGAAGGTGTTTTGTCACCTCTGTTTCACCACTGGAACAATACATATTACTAGTATTAGATAGATGATTCGAATACAAATCATAATGTAAACTACTATATATCGTTCTTTGTCAAGCGTGACATTCGATTGCCAACGTGTGTGTTGTTATTGGATTGACCCATTTTTCAGCACATGATAGGCGGCTATACAGGATGGCCTGCATATCTGCTGAAGGATGTGTCCGGGAAGAACCACCGACCCGCGGGAAGCGACTGGCAAGATTTCTCACATACCCACGATGACAGAGCGCTGTACTCGAACCCACGCAGACAGGGGTGAGATGTCAGTGATCCGTAAAGACCAGCGCCTTAGACCATTCCGCCACCCCCGGGTCCCCAATCGCCAACGTAATAGTTGCAATAAGTGATTTCTTTTTGTACATTAAGGTAGGCTTTGAATTTATTAAATGAAAGATTGTTTATTTCTTCTAATTGTAAATTTGATTCATGTTGGTAGGGGCCGGGTGGCAATCGAATGTCTCGCTTGACAAAGATCAATACTACCAGTACTGAATAATGTTGTTCTACACATTGGAGGCCGAATGTCATTGGTTGATCGAACGCTGTGGTTTTCGTATTCTATGCCTAGTCGAAGTTATAGGAACGTGTATATACAACATCATTATAAGAAAGTGTATATACAATATCATTATAGGAACGTGTATCTAAAACATCATTATAAGAATGTGTGTATACAACATCGTTATAGGAATGAGTATATACAACATCAGTATAAGAACGTGTA
>JAECUM010046689.1:0-7500 GCA_016617855.1 Megalonaias nervosa | reverse complement strand
TGAAGATTTTTTTCTGCATCACCACAATCTCACACAAGCTACATATGCGCCTGTGAGCTGGGTGGTCAGGCATTTAATTGAAACTAAGTTTGTTGCGAAGCTAAAGAACAGGAATCAGATTGTGGAAAGTTTGGTGAAAATAGTAAATAAAGAGATAAAAGAAAGCGTTGAACTAGTGTAAAAAAGTGAGTCAAATTGGTGGGGTTTTTTTCCAGCACATGGTGTTTAGTGGTCTATTAACTGCCTTCTCGTTACTATCTTGTCGCTTCTACCTTTAAAATGGCTTTTGTTTAGAACCAATAGTTTAAATTATATTGACAAGAGCTAAAAATATGACGATGATTTTAGAAAAGGATTTGAGCTCCAAAACGCTAAATAGGTTGGCCTGTTTATTTGCTCAAATGTACTACGAATTAGACAGGCGAGAATAGTGTTCTTATTTCTGCAATTGTTTAAGCCCGGGTTGTATATCATGGAGAGGCGCTTTTAAGTCCTACTTCATATATCGAGGAGATAAAGTCATCTTTAGGATATGAAGAAGATCAAGTGATCCAATCAAATGTATAATATTAATTACATATTGGTATGATCAAATATCAGCTGAAACTCCACCTGTGATAAATATCAATTTGTGAATTTTACATTCTACCAACAATGAACATTTTGTGTGACGTTCAGTCTAGGACGGTACGCCTCATGTCGCATTCGACCGACGATTTTTGACATTTATAAGCTGATGGTTTTTTTTATATACAATGAGACAAGTAAACTATGTGTAAATAAATATATATATATATATATATATATATATATATATATATATATATATATAAGTATATATATATATATATATATATATATATCTACTACAACATCGATGAACATATTGAAAACACTAATTGTCATGGTTAATCACGAAAAGTTCAGTGAACATGGGTTTTGGCCCATTTGAAAGCATAAGCTTTTGATACGTACACCTAAGCTATTCTTTTCATTATTCTTTAGGTGTCATAATCTTTAGCAAACCACACTGGGATTGGCTGAACTGGTTTCAGATTGAGTGCAAGACAGGTGTGATAACGACGCGACAGAAGCTGAACTCGACAACATATTCGGCTGTGCACTTGCTAATTATGGCCTTCGACGCCGATCCAACCCCGCACTCAGCATCTGTTGAAGTTATGGTGTTCATTACAAGTATTAAAGACAGCAGTCCTGTTTGTGATTTCAAAGTGTACGAGTACACCGTTCTGGAAAACGTAACAACAGGAACAATGGTTGGCAACATTTCTTGCTCAGACGCAGATGGAAACAACCTTACCTACAACATTTTATTCGGGAATGAAAGAGGGCTTTTCTATTTAAATGTCCTCAGTAACGGAGTCGAAGTTATGACAGTGGGTGAATTATATAAGGAGACACAATATATTCACCAAATTTATATTCACGTTTCAGACAATAAAAGTGACGTATATGTGAATGTCACGATCACAGTTGAAGATATCAATGACAGAGCCCCGGATATATTATCAACAGGGAATCTTCTTGTTGATATGAACGAAAATACAGACATAGCAGTGAAAGTTTATGAAGTAAATGCAACAGATGCCGATATATCCAATGTTATTTTGTATTATTTCATCACATCTGGTAACTCTGAGGATAAATTTTGGATATCTGAAACTACAGGAATCATTCATCTTCAAAACTATTTGGATCGAGAAAAAACATCGTCTTACAATTTGACAATAGAGGTAACAGACGGAAACAATTTTGCTTCTTTGACAGGAACAGCTACACTGATAGTTACAGTGAGCGATTTCAATGACAATTATCCCGTGTGCGACAAAGGAGTTTACATAGTATCTGTTGATGAAAATGCAGCCATGTCTACAATCATTGCCTCACCGTCTTGTTACGATAATGACAGCTCATCCCAAAATCTCCTGTTTGTTATATCTTTTGGTGCCAACGGTATGTTTTCAATTGACAACTCAACTGGAGAAGTAACAGTATCGAAAGCTCTTGACTATGAAAACACGACCAGCTACTTTTTGTCTGTTATTGTAGCCGATCAAGGTTCTCCAGCATTGACATCGACGATTGAAATAACAATATCGATAAATCCAATCAACGATAATAACCCTGTTTTCTCCAGGAATTATACCGTTTATGTGGCTGAAAATGCAAGTTTAGGTAGTGATGTGATACGGGTTACTGCCACAGATGCAGACTTGGGACTCAATCACGGTACTGTCCGGTATTCCATCGCTTCAGGAGATGTTCAGTCCCAATTTTTGGTAGATTCTAGTGATGGGACTATCAGGGTCGCCGGTGCGCTAGATCGAGAAGCCATAGCAACCTATATATTGATCGTTGTGGCCAGCGATTGCACATCGGGGTCACCAGATGAACGATCCACCAGCACAGTGGTTACTATTCATGTTACTGATATTAACGATAACTACCCGATATTTAATCCAAGCATCTACAGCACGACTCTACTGGAAGATATAGCTATTGGTACTACTGTAATTCAGCTGTCAGCAACAGACATCGACGATGGTTTATCCGGAACGCCAGGTCTTTACTACAATATTGTTGGTGGAAACAGCGAGGAGAAATTTAATATGTCAGGTAATTATGTCATTTTACATAGTGATATTGACCATTCCACGACAGCACAGTATCAATTGAAAATTCAAGCCAAAGACCAGGGAAGTAAGCCGATGAGTTCCTTTACCTACCTGAACGTGAAAGTTACCGCTGTAAATGAATACAGACCATTCTTTTATACAACAGTAGATACTATATTTGTCTATGAAAACGTGTCCGTTGGAACAGCAATATACACTTTCTCGGCATCGGACAACGATACCGGCAAATATGGTGAACTTAAATATGCCATTGTCGATGGGTACACGGATTCAGTGTTTTATGTAGACGAGGATAGTGGAGACTTATTGATATCGTCAGAATTAGATTTTGAAAATGATCCAAGGTTATATAATTTGACCATTGAAGTGACAGATAATGGTGGCGAATCCAATAACACCTTTACCAATAGGTTATGGATAGTCGTTCAGGTGATGGACTCGAATGATAATACACCTGTGTGTATCAGCGGTGGATTACCGACTAGCAGCTATACCATGTACATGGATGAAGATGTTGACTCTGGTTACACCCTAAGGACTGCGATCATTGCATCTGACCGCGATACAGGTATCAATGCAGAAGTGACATTTTCCATCGTTAATGGCAAAACTTCCGGTTTATTTTCTATAAATAGCTCCACAGGATTTCTAGCGACCAGTGCATCAACTTTTGATTATGAAATCACGAAAGCATTGTCTCTCCTGGTGAGAGTATCTGATAAGGGTTACCCATCTTTATCGACTGAATGCCGTGTGAAAATAATACTGAATGATGTAAATGACAACGCCCCTGTCTTCCAAGCAATAGATTTTACCGTTAGTATTTCTGAATCATCTGAAACAGGCACTACAATAACCTCCGTTACTGCGAGTGATGCTGACAGCAATGTCAACAATAACAATGTGTTCACATACTTGTTGGAGTCTCTGTATTTCATTATCAATTCTACATCTGGAGTAATAACATGTAATTATACATTGGATAGAGAGATGACACCAAGGTATCTTTTATTTTATTTAATTTTTTTGTTGCTTACCAGTTTTATAGTAATCGCTCAGGTATATATGTGTATTCAGTACGTCAAGATCCAGTACTTAATGGATGCGAAATATAATTTTAAAAGCACTAGAAATACCCCATTTCAACTGTGGTCCATTCAAAATGCTTTTTAGTAAAAGTTTCTGTATTATAACAAAACGAAAGTTGTACATGTTTTATAATCTTGTGCATATTTGTTAATGCACCACACAGGTGTTCAAACACGTTTTAGAAAGCATTTTTCTGCAAGCGAGTCAAAAGCAACTAAGATATAGTTATATTCCATACTTTATTTTGATATATAATACTAGTAAAATGAATCAATTCCAAATGATATGTGATTATTTCAATGCATTTTTTCAGTTCGTTATCTGCCATTTTGAGTACATCGATCATCAACCTGACATATGAAATTATGCTCATTGAGCATTGTCAACGTTATGCAACGTTCTGTTAGGAATGCAAAATTAAAGAATTTTTGCCACATATATTGTAATACAAGTTTTAAAAAAAAGAAGAAATTTATACCAGATCGCAACAAAGATATCTTTTTTGTCGTTGCAGCTATATACTAAAGGTTTATGCAGTTGATCAAGGAGCACCACAGCTGACTGGGACAGCGACAATCACAATTCAGACTGAAGACATAAATGACAACGACCCCGTCATAAGCGGAACTTACAATACAACAATCTACGAAAATATAGACATTAATACAGAAGTTTTCAAAATATTTGCAACTGACAATGATATAGGCAAAAACAGTGCATTGACATTTGCTATTAAGTCCGGGATAAATGATTTTTATTTCAAAATCGACGTATTAACAGGTTCTATTCGCGTGAGAAATGCATTGGACCGCGAAACCATTGATGCGTATTTGTTAGAAATTACAGTATGTGACAATGGAGATGCCCCCAGGACTGCTTCGATAAACGCTACGGTCATAATCCTGGACGTGAATGACAATCCTCCAGTTTTCAGCCCAAGTGTTTACGGCACATCTGTCATGGAGAACGAGTCAGTTGGGATTACTATACTTCAGGTCCATGCTACAGATGAGGACCTTGGCATCGCGGGAACAGCAGGTCTGATATACAGTATTGTTGGTGGGAACAGTGATGACACTTTTATCATAGATAGAAATAACATTGTTCTTTCCAAGGACATTGATTATATGACGTCATCAGAATACCTTCTTAAAATAAAAGCTACCGATCAGGGAAGTATTCCATTGATTTCGTATGCATATGTGACTATCTCTGTCGTCGCCGTTAATGAATACAGACCAACTTTTAATGTTCGTGAAATCTCGATATCGATATACGAAAATACTTCCGTTGGAACAACTATTTTCACATTTTCTGCCACAGATGAGGACACAGGTCAGTATGGGAAAGTGAAATTCTGCCTAACCAGCGGTAGCACACATGGACAATTTACTATAGATGAAACTTCTGGTGACTTAATGGTAGATTCACCGCTGGACTACGATTCTTCGCCACGGATTTATAATCTAACTGTAGACGTCCAAGATTTGGGAGATTATGCCAAAAACACGTTCACAGACAATACATGGATTGTCATTGCTCTGCTAGATGTTAATGACAATTCTCCAATATTCATGTTCAATGGTTCGCGGACAAATACTTACATTGCATCTATTAACGAAAATGCTGGCATCGGATATTTATTTTCCGTGGGAATAAATACTTCTGACATTGATTCGGGATTAAACTCCCAGGTAGTTTATTCCATGATAGGGGGTGATGGATTATTCCACTTCCGCATCGATGCTTCCACTGGTGTATTGTCAACAACGTCTACATTTGATTATGAAACGAAAACGATATACTCAGTGGTTGTGAGGGCGACTGACAGAGGGTCTCCAGCATCTTCGTCCAACAGCCTCGTGAAGATACAAATAAACGATGTCAACGACAATACTCCGTTGTTCCATATTACAGATTACTCCATAAGTATATCTGAATCTTCAGCTATAGGGACGAGCGTTACTGTTGTCATTGCGACAGATGAAGATTCAGAAGTTAATGATAACAATGTGATAATCTACGCCTTGACGTCTTCATACTTCTCTGTAGACCCATCATCTGGAATCATCAGTACATTTGCATTATTAGACAGGGAATCGATGGCTATGTGAGTAACATATATTGATATGTGCAATAATTTTAGAATTGGCCAATGTCCATGCCATATAATTCTTTACAATAGACACTGAATCGAAGCTTTACACATTTCAGTTTTAAAATAACATCCGACACATTCAGCAGTCGAAGCGTAACTTTACCCTAGTATGAAAACTATTAGGGATGCAACGATACGCCCCAAACCGTATTGCGATATATTGCAATATAACAAACCCATATTACAATACGTATTGCAATAAAGTAACACTTAATAATAACAATACAATAATCACTTTAACAGTTTCTACTTGTAAAATAAATTTCTAAGTGATGCTACGTTGCAAGACTTCAAATGGTAGTCTAGTCAATTGAACATAAAAAAATTAACATAAAAATGAAACAAGTCTACAAGCAACTGAAAGCAATAAAATTATCGGCAAATTAAAATCTCACTGCCATTTTTAGTCTGTCTGTGTTTCAGTTTAAACTTCACAGGAGCATTGTTTTAAATGTCTCAGCACATTTGAACTATCTTTCTCATTTTTTTTAGCAAGACACTAAGTAAATCACTGCATTGCATATTTTTCATGAGGAAAATTAACATGTCATCAACGTCTAAACTCAAAGCAGCCCTCTGAGGTAACAATATCTCCTGATGTACTAACGACACTCTCCGATGGCACGGAGTGGAACCTTGTACTGCTAAACTTAACACCATTTCAAAGGATCATCATCCAATATTATTAGGGATTCGTTCCTGAACAAATCAACCTCATGCTTCACTTTGTGAAGCATGGATTGAGTTCCGTTCATTTAGTGTCTTTAGGATTAGGACAACAACATCTGAGGTAAAGTGAAGTCTATAAATTATTATTTTTAACTGGAAAAATATCCTCTGGTCTTGACCCCCCCCCCTCCCCCGCCTCCCGGTAAGATTTGTCCGGATACCGAATAATGGTACAGTGCATCGCGTTTTACAATCTCTTGCAATCTATTGGTAAGCGTGTATCTAGGAGAAAAAGAAAATGTGGCGTTTGAATTAAAACGGAAAAATTTTGAATAATATACAGATTTGCAAGATGAAGGCAAGACCGTGAAAAAAAAATCGCGGTACAGAAAATCGTATTGCCGTATGTACTGCCAGAACAGCAAACCGCAATATACCGGTATACCGATATATAGTGTATTACTAAAAACTATTGTCTTGATAGAAATAAAAATGATGGAATCATTAGCCTACATCTATATCAAATATACTCTAATGAACGTGCCAAAATTACAATGAACTTTCAAGACAGGTGATTGCTTAATGAAGGTTTATTACTACGTAACTATATGCAAAAGACCTTGAACAGTTTGCAGCTTAAGACAGGCGATGACGTAATATAGTTTACCTCAAAAATGGTATTTAGAACTATTCGCAAAGTGGATATTCCTGATTCCAAGCAATATGGTGAAATAAATGTGTTTTAAAACTGACGACATTCACTAACTTTGCCCTCAGAAGGGAGTTTCTCTGATAAATTTTGGTGATAAAACATTTGTTTTATGACCATATACGGAAAAGACCAAACTATTTGCTTCTCCTTGCTGTAGACAACAATATGATATATTGTCTGAGGAAGATAGCTTGCTTTGTCCCTTGCCTGCCCTG
>JAECUM010046688.1:0-10944 GCA_016617855.1 Megalonaias nervosa | reverse complement strand
TCAGTGATAAGAATCCGTCCCGTCGTTGATAGCGTAATCAGGCAGCTATGATACTACAGTCTAATCATAATACTTAAATATCTCTCCAGTCCAGACATTTTAACTGGCCAGTGGCCCCGTGAAAGTATTTTCAATTGCAGAAAATATATCCGCAAACAGAACATAAAAACCTCAGCCATGATATTATATTGTACACATATAGATCGCAGCAGACGACACTATACTAAATGAATCTACGCAGTTCTGCAGTAGGCGGAATATACCAGAACAATATCGATCCATGCATTCATTGCTAGATAGTTCTTCCTTAACTGCATGAAGAAGCTTGAAAATACAGTATTTTAATAAAGCAGAAACGGCAGAAATATAAAAAAATTGCAGAATGTATTCAGAATCAGAATATTACTTCAGTGTCCGTGACATTGTCACTGGTTTCACACTCAGTGACACAGTCACTGTGAGGCAGTGTTAATATTTATATACTTAAATTTAACTGTATATTTGTCGAACTCCGATAGCCGTGGTGTTAAGGCGTCCGAACTTTGTTCAGATCAACTAGTGTAGACTCTCTGCGTGTTCGAGTCTCCAAAAATGCTAAAGATAGATTATCTTGCATTCGGCGACAGATGCTATTATAGTGGGGACGCAAGCCCCATGAGATTTCATGTACCCCCTCCACGTCAAACAACGTGGTGGGTGCAGTTTTGCACTTACCCCGGGGTTTAATTGGGGGATTGGGGTTACATGAAATCGCTTGCGTCCCCAAAATAAACAGCAGCTATGATGTGAACTCGCGACCTTGTGACCTCACTGAAGGTTACCCACATAGGGGCATTCAGAAAGAATGTCCGCTAGACCAAAAAGTCTCAATAAGGTGCCTGTGGACCATAAGACAGGTCTTAACCAATGAAAGAGTGCCTGTGGTTTGATGCCCCCAAAAAGGACTCTTAGGATCTTATTGGCAAAAGACTTTACCGGCAGAAAGGACCCAATGGAATGGTAGACTGAGCATCATAGCTGCTGTTTATTTTTGAATTTATAAAATATATATTTTTACTTTTATCTGATTCAGAATATATTTTTATATTTATGTTACTCATTATAATAAAATTTTATTTTTTTATGAATTCTGTACAGATTTTATGAATTTGATGGGTATATTACCCGTCAGTGTTGGAATTTTGTACAGATTCTGTAAAATATTTTATTTTTATAAATATTTATTCTGATTCAGATTTTTTTATGAATATTTATTATGATTCAGATTTTGTTTATGAATTCTGTACAGATTTCATGAATTTGAGGGGTATATTACCCGTCAGTTTGCGAAAAGTGTACAGATTTGATGAATTTGATGGGCATAATACCCGTCAGTGTTGGAATTCTGTACAGATTTCATGAATTTGATGGGTCTAATACCCGTCAGTTTGGCGAAAGTGTACAGATTCTGTAAAATATTTTATTTTTTATAAACATAAATTCTGATTCAGATTTTGTTTATGAATTTTGTGCAGAATTCATAAAATCTGTACAGAATTTATGAATTTGATAGGCATAATACCCGTCAGTTTGCGAAAAGTATACAGATTTTATGAATTTGACGGGTATAATACCCGTCAGTTTGCGAAAAGTGTACAGATTTTCTCAAATATTTTATTTTTTATAAATATTTATTATGATTCAGATTTTTTATAAATATTTATTATGATTCAGAGTTTTTTTTTATGAATTCTGTACAGATTTGATGAATTTGATGGGTATAATACCCGTCAGTTTGCGAAAAGTGTACAGATTTCATGAATTTGACGGGCAATATACCCATCAAAATTGTGACTTTGGTCAGATTTTCTCAAATATTTTATTTTTATTCAGAAATATTTACTCAGAAATATATTTTTATTTAAACATATAATTTATAATATATAAAATAATGAATCACGAAAACATCACATCAATTATTTCTGCTATTAAGAAATTACAACGCAGCGGCGTGAAAATATCTGAAAAAATAATGAGTGATTTTGAATTATTACAATTTCGTAGGTCAGAAAATAAGTATACGCTACCCGCCGATTATAGATTAAAAAGATAATCCAACAGGCGATGTTACGATCCCTCGCGGCAATCACGGATACGCAGGTGAAATTATTTGTTCCTCTTTCACGGGCCATCGAGCGGGCTAGGTTAGAATTATCTCACGAATACGAAACGAAGCGACTCGTACACGCTCGTATAAAGCAGTTGAAAGATATCATGGCGATGACTGAGTTGATAAACGAAGATGCGGAAGAATTACTGGCTAAAGATGTCACTGAGTGTGACTGTAGTGATTGTGTCACTAGTGACTGTGTCATCAGTGACAACGAAACTAATAGTGTTGCATCAGAATAATTCATTTCTGATCCCTTGACAACGTCAAGAATAAAATCACGGAGTAAAAAAAAAATAATTATTTGATATTTTTTTTGTTTCTCGTTGCGGAATCACTCTACGATGACGCTCACGAGCGTACATACAAGTTTACATGCAGCGACTCCGACCTAAGATCGAGTAAGTGGCCAGACTGGTCAGTAAGTTTAAAATGTATCCGTGATAAGAGATGGCTGTGACATTTCAGATAAACAACATTGATTGGTTCTGATACAATCAAATAACCTGGAGGGACTTGAGGTGTAGATGAGTAGAGAATGTATCCTTGTTCCGCAATGCCATTGCGGTGGTTGGATTTATTAGTGTCAACTGGATAACTGCCTTCGACGACGTCACATACTAGATTGACAGCGATCGTTAATGTGATGTTGACGATACCCGGTGAGACATGACGGCCGCCCCCGTACGGATCATTATCATGTCGAAGAATACCTGCTGGTGGGGCTATTTTTTTTCCCATGATTCGGGGATTTTCGGAAAGTAATTATCGACGATATCCGTGAGTCTCTTTTTAAATCTAGCTGAATCTAGGTTTGGTATTGTAAATGTTGAGATTTTTTCTTTGATTGCTGCTTTATAATAATCAAGAAAAAATTTCATGATACGTGCTGTTGGATATAATTTATCTTCTTCAAGCATTTTCGAGATAAAAGCTCGATTGATCATCGCCATGTCTGATCTGAGTTTATTCAGATGCTGTATTATTTCAATGATATTTTTTTGTGTGCCCTCGTCGTAGACTTGTGACAACGATAAAAATAAATTTTTTAATTCACCGATTTTAATATTATGTTCAAATTCGATTAAATCAACCCATCCAATAATAGGGTCTTCATCGGGAACTGCACGAGGTTCATCCTTGTCGTATATAATTCTGTATGTAGAATAACGATAATGAAGGAGGCCATGTTCCATCAGCATCAGTATGATCTTTGTTATCTAGCCAATCAAGTCTAAAATGAACATTAGGAATTCCGTTGATGTATACGTCCGGTTTTTTTATATATTTTTTTTCCGTTGTAGTAAATTCTTCCAAGCGTGGTTCTGGCGGACTTTTATAAACCGGCGCGACATCGGGCCATCCTAACACTGACCTGATCGAAGACTGATATATATCCACAGCGTAATCCGGCGATGATATTTCAACGGCCGACGACAGCGTTGGCTCATGAACAGTAATAGTAATTTTTGATTCTTTTCCTGTGATGGATTTAATTGTGCGCTGGAATTCTTCATTGATCTGTTCTATTTGATAACTGCCCGTGGGTATACTAACTACTTGCCAATCTGGTGTTCCATTGGGTTTATTTTTATTTGCAAATACTAATGAATTATTCGGTTGTAGTCTACCAAACGACGTTGACCTAATATTGGGCCAACTATAATAAACCCGTAATTGCGCTAACGCTATCTCGGAAGCTGGTATTGCAGTTGGAAAATTAATACTGAATTCAGGCGAAGTTGAACTCGCTGATATCATTGTGGTTCTTACCGGAGCAGTATTAGTGACGATCTGTTGTAGTAATTCCTGAGATCAGGCATTTTTTCATTAACGACGACGGTGACTGTGTCACTGACGTTGAATACTTCATTGTAGATCTTTATTGCGATACTGAATTCTTCGTCAGATATTATTCCGTCATTGAGCGACGAAGAAATCATCAATGATAATTTAGAATACGCGGTCGTTGCAGTATGGAATTTCATCGTATACTCGTTCAATTTTTCATTCGTGCACGTATTTATCTTTTTCGCGATAATATTAAATATTCCAGCGATCGACATTGACGATGAAACAATGATTGTTACAACGATCGGCGCCGTCATCGTCGCTAGCGATGCTAATACTACGCCGGTTCCAGCAACTAGCGTAGAAGCCGAATAAACCATGATATCAACGACGGTTGCACGTCTACGATATTTCTTTATTTTTGCTGTATAATTATCGATGATGGTTTTTAATTTATTCTGCCATGTTATTACTTGATCGTATCTGTATCTGTTAACGTCTATCATTATACTTTAGTTGTTGTCGCTGTCTAAGACGTTGTCGTAGACAATGGAGGTGTTTCAGCTACAAATTCTATGCACCACCAGTAAGACTCTGTGGTTAATTTTTTATCATCTGATACCAGCATATCGGTATCTTTATTTAACACTACAGATACAGTCCCAGAAAAATTATCGGTTGAATAACGCCATGAAAATGTAGTAAATATTATAAATTTTGCAGAACTGAACACGGACAACCTGTACACACCGGTTACTTCTGCCGTATGTTTAATAGTGTTATTTTGCGGTGTCCACGTTGATGATCCCGATGATACTGTGTACACGATATTGTTAGCTCGTCCGTGAGGAATTTTAATCAGATTAATTTTTTGAATGATGTTAGGAATTCCACTGACAATATCATTGAGTTTTGTATTAATGTCGGTGAGTTTAATATCAACGGTTGGTGGACTTCCAAAAAAAATCATTAGTAGTTCTGTTCACGTTTCTGCGAAAATTCATAAAGAGTTGTACATGATTGAAAAATTCAGTTCTAAATGCGATCATTCCATCATTGATCGTCGACAACGAAGTTGTCATCGTAATTTCCTTATCATCTACGTATTGTTTTGTTACCGCGTCGAGATCATTCTGCGCCTCTCCAATGTTGGTAATTTTATTATTATTCATGTTAATGACGCCGTTCATTATATCACCGGTTTTTAACAATCGTTCACTTATGCTATCTCGGATCGACGATGGACTAACAACGCTAGGAACAAGTTTGCACACTTCGTCATATACTGCAATGAGACCTTCTCACGATAATCGATTGCGAACAATAATATCATTGATGGAAATATTACTTGTCATCAATTTTCCTTCACGGTTTTGAAATATAACAAGTTCGTTTGGATCAACGTTGGCAAGATTGAGCATGTCAGATAATTCGTCATTGATCTGTTTTGTTACTTGCTTGAGTAAGTCTTCACCGGGTGCTTGTTGGGTTTAAGTTTTAGGTGATCTTCCGTAGATATCTACCATTATATGATTAGCGATTATTTAATGTATATTCATGTACAACTTAATGAGGCGGTTTCGTTGATCTTGATACAGCATCAAGTACTGCTAGTGCTTCACGGCCACATATTGGTGGATCCGTTAATGTCTGTGTTGGTAGCGTTGAATACCAGATTGGAATATTTTGAAATCTACCTATATATTTTAAAAATTCTTTTGGTGGCGCCAACCCATACGAATCAAAATAAATAATTCCACGTGGATCAATGGCGTATGCAACCCAATGAGTACCTGGCCCCGTTGATGAATCAAGATTGATAATACCTGTTTCTGACAATGCCGGATTTTTTGGTAATTGATCAAGCATAAAAACACCTCTAAAAGTCTTTATATTTAACTGATTAGCGGCGTTGATAAGATCAAAATTCGATAGTGGAACTATCGTTGACGACGTCATCGTTGAGTCTCTGGAATTCTTAATCCTTTTCCCCAAACGTTGTGTGGTCGAGACCCTGGAAGTCTCAGACCGTGATCTTTTCGTTTCCTTTTTTTAAAATCCTTTTCCTGTTGCTTTCTTTAGTGCCATTCCAGCAGCTGTCCCAACTGCACCTAACGCAGCAGTTTTTGCAACAGCTGGAGCGGCAGCGGCTATCAACGCTGGGATAGCTGCAAGAAGTGGAAATATTCCTCCGGTCTTAATAGCATCCTTGATGGCGCCCAAGGAAAGATTTAATCGTATTCCTTTATTGGCGTGTTTAGCTTCGTTGAATCTCTTAAACTGACGTTCGGTCAACGATAATTTATTTGCACCGGACATTTGATCGTGTTTTAATGTTACTTTTGTTCCACATCGTGATGCCGACGACGATTGTAGTCGTTTAATCTGACCCGGGGTCAGACTGACACTAACATGATGATATGACATTTATAGAAAATGTACTGATTTAAATCAGCGTTTGCATATTCTCTATGGGAGCATCAACGACTCTCATGCGGCCACCAACACCTTCAAGTAACATTGCTTTATCGGACAATATAACTGCGATTGCTCTGTAACTACCATTAACAACAGGTAATTCTGCTACACGAGCTCGAAAATGGATATCAACGACGGATTGTCTAAACAAATCTAAATGTTCCAGTGAAAAATAATAAATCGGATATAACGTTGTAAAATCTAACTGTGATATTTATAAACCAGTATCTACATTTTGATCACGTCCCTTGAATGACATCAATCGATGATATGCACGCGCTACATGATTTTGATTAATATTTAATAAAATATCCTCGGATGGTTCTTGATGACCGTTTATTCGCAACGGAGGTAGACATAAAAATACAGACGTGATTTATGTTACACAGCGTTATACACAAATACCTAAAGTAATCAGAGATAATTGCAATATTTTAGTTGTGTTTAACGGAGTTGATAATCATACGCTGCAAAATATTTATTATACTTGGTGTTCAGGGGACATGGACATGATTAAGTTCAAACACTTTTTTTCAAAAGCACAAGCTACTCCGTTTGGTTTTATAACAATAAATTTACATGATCCAAGGTCAAGATATCGTAACGGACTTGATACAATATTTGGATAAAAACCACAGCAGCAGGGAGGGTGGGCTAACAAAAATTGCATGCACGAGCACATAAACGATCACTCACAAAACTTTATAAACGCGAATGTCAACGCCGAAGTAACAGCGCGAACTAACCCCGGTGATTTCATCACGGAAAGTTAGAGGGTTCATATTGACGTTATTGACCTTTTTTTAAAATTTTTTTCGTGTGAAATCTTTGTTTTAGATATGTTTGCTCGAATCCCATTTGTAGGGTTCACCCTCCCTCACAAGCCATATATATATATATATATATATATATATATATATATATATATATATAAGTATATATATATATAAGTTAAGTATATATGCACACCTCTTTCTTTCCATTCTTATCCTACCTCCCTAGCATGCGCACCTAACCCAACTACTAGTAAAACCTTATAACATTAACAAAAATTAACAAAAAAAAAATAAAAAAATTATGGATCTTTTCTTCAGCTTCACACACACACACACACACACACACACACACACACACACACACACACACCAATCTCAAGTGCACCACCACGTGAAACATCCAATTGTGGGAGAAACATGCAAATCAAAGGTTTCTTCCTTCTTAGAGGGCAACAAAAGGAATAAATATGTATATATGTCTGGAGAAAAACGCAGGGACAAAGGAAGGTCATAATCTGAAACACACAAGTGTTAAACAGTTAATGAATCAAGTCCTATGTAACACAATGGCAGTCCTATGTAACACAATGGCAGTTCTGTGTAACACAATGGCAGCACCATTCTTCCAAGCTAACAAAATTTTGGAAGGGAAGGAAGGAAACGATTTGTTTACAACATAGCGGTCATAAACCGATCTTTAAAATAATCAAGACGTTAGGTTTAGACCACAGTCAGCTATTTAGTTTAGAATTAAGAGGAGTCATCTCTTAATTTAGCTGGCGAAGTTGCTCGTAATTCTGTTCTTTTTCGTGTGTGATCCAAAAGTTGTGACATCATGAATTCCACAGATTCCTCTAGTGACTATTATAATAATAACATTCACACATAGCGGACAAATAATTCGAGAGGGCAATAAAAGAAGCAGGTCCACTTTTTTTTTTAAACACGGTCTAAGAAATTTGAAATTAGATAAGTTTGTACACATATCATAAACAATATGCTTGACATTTTTCTTTCATTTCTTATACAATTTATTTATATTTGGAAAAATTGCATAGCTCATAATGCAATGAATCGCCCATATTATCCAGTTTTAAAGGCACACAACGATGTTTAGGATCAATATCTTCCAAGATTCAGCATTATTCAGGCGATTTGGCATATACGACCTTTTGGCACGTAACGGCTACATTGGGCATATACGACTTTCGGGGCTTTAAAATGTATTTGTGAAAAGCGTTCAATGGTTTCAACGTGGTTAAATTAATTTGTTAAAGTTGATTATTTTATATATTGAAACACTTGTGCAATGTCTCTGTTAATGGGAGGTTTAAAACTCGTTATTGAGCCAAAAATATGTACCACTGCTTGTTAATTTATTAATCCTGAAGTCTGTTTAATAATTGATAGTTTTCACAATTGAGAAGAAGATCATGGTGGTTGTAGAAAAAAAAATATTTTGTTTTGAATACTTCATAAATGATCTTAAAAAAAATCTATAGTGATTTACTAAGTGATGATGATTTTTGTTTTTGTTTATAGCGGTCGACATTTTTCTGTTCTAATTCGGGGTACCATTGTATGGATTCAATTTAAATCCTATTTCAAAATTATATAATGTCGATGAAATCACACAGTTGAATCGGTCAGTACGGAAGGAACGGAAGCACATCTGTTGATATGACGCTAAGATGAAATCACACAGGTGAATCAGTCAGTACGGAACAGAATTTACAGAAGGTCTAACTATAGAGAATAGTCGATGGTATGGTAAATTCACGTGACGCTTTCGATCCATACGAACAATTATAATAGAATTTAATTTTAAGTAGACTCGTTCTTACCTTTATGACTGTAGTAGGAGGCCCTTGATATAGACATTGCCTGACAAGTTCTCAGAATCATTGTGCCAGCATAGAGAATACAGATCTTACAGATAAAAAGCAAAGTGTCAGCATAGAGAATACAGATCTTACAGATAAAAAGCAAAGTGTCAGCATAGAGAATATAGATCTTACAGATCAAAAGCAAAGTGCCAGCATAGAGAATACAGATCTTACAGATCAAAAGCAAAGTGCCAGCATAGAGAATATAGATCTTACAGATCAAAAAGCAAAGTGCCCGCATAGAGAATACAGATCTTACAGATCAAAAGCAAAGTCCCAGCATAGAGAATACACATATTACAGATCAAAAGCAAAGTGCCAGCATAGAGAATATAGATCTTACAGATCAAAAGCAAGGTTCCAGCATAGAGAATACAGATCTTACAGATCAAAAGCAAAGTGCCAGAATAGAGAATATTGATCTTACTGATCAAAAGCAAGGTGCCAGCATAGAGAATATAGATCTTACAGATCAAAAGCAAAGTGTCAGCATAGAGAATACAGATCTTACAGATCAAAAGCAAAGTGTCAGCATAGAGAATACAGATCTTACAGATCAAAAGCAAAGTGCCAGCATAGAGAATACAGATCTTACAGATCAAAAGCAAAGTGCCAGCATAGAGAATACAGATCTTACAGATCAAAAGCAAAGTGCCAGCATAGAGAATATAGAACTTACAGATCAAAAGCAAAGTGTCAGCATTGAGAATACAGATCTTACAGATCAAAAGCAAAGTGCCAGCATAGAGAATACAGATCTTACAGATCAAAAGCAAAGTGCCAGCATAGAGAATACAGATCTTACAGATCAAAAGCAAGGTGCCAGCATAGGGAATACAGATCTTACAGATCAAAAGCAAAGTGCCAGCATTGAGAATACAGATCTTACAGATCAAAAGCAAAGTGCCAGCATTGAGAATACAGATCTTACAGATCAAAAGCAAAGTGCCAGCATAGAGAATACAGATCTTACAGATCAAAAGCAAAGTGCCAGCATAGAGAATACAGACCTTACAGATCAAAAGCAAGGTGCCAGCATAGAGAATACAGATCTTACAGATCAAAAGCAAGGTGCCAAAATAGAGAATACAGATCTTACAGATCAAAAGCAAAGTGCCAGCATAGAGAATACAGATCTTACAGATGAAAAGCAAAGTGCCAGCATAGAGAATACAGATCTTATAGATCAAAAGCAAAGTGCCAGCATAGAGAATATAGATCTTACAGATCAAAAGCAAAGTGCCGGAATAGAGAATATTGATCTTACAGATCAAAAGCAAGGTGCCAGCATAGACAATATAGATCTTACAGATCAAAAGCAAAGTGTCAGCATAGAGAATACAGATCTTACAGATCAAAAGCAAAGTGTCAGCATAGAGAATACATTTCTTACAGATCAAAAGCAAAGTGCCAGCATAGAGAATACAGACTTTACAGATCAAAAGCAAGGTGCCAGCATAGAGAATACAGATCTTACAGATCAAAAGCAAGGTGCCAGCATAGACAATATAGATCTTACAGATCAAAAGCAAAGTGCCAGCATAGAGAATATAGAACTTACAGATCAAAAGCAAAGTGTCAGCATAGAGAATATAGATCTTACAGATCAAAAGCAAAGTGCCAGCATTGAGAATACAGATCTTACAGATCAAAAGCAAAGTGCCAGCATAGAGAATACAGATCTTACAGATCAAAAGCAAAGTGTCAGCATAGAGAATACAGATCTTACAGATCAAAAGCAAAGTGCCAGCATAGAGAATACAGATCTTACAGATCAAAAGCAAAGTGCCAGCATAGAGAATACAGATCTTACTGATCAAAAGCAAAGTGTCAGCATAGAGAATACAGATCTTACAGATCAAAA
>JAECUM010046686.1:0-21257 GCA_016617855.1 Megalonaias nervosa | reverse complement strand
ATTTATTTCAATCTGAGTCCAGAACATTGGAAATTCCCCATTAAATGCGGGGTCTACCTGTTGTTTACTACATTTTGTACTATAATTTTAATAACAAACCTAATTGTAACTAAGAGTTTATCTTGTAAACATTTGGAACCTTCCAGAATAAAATTTTCCATTAGGTAACAGTTTTTTTAGAAGACGCTAATTGTGACCTAAGGTCCAGTAGAGGACTGTATAATCTTGTTTATGTAGAAATTATTCATTGTAAGATCTGAGCAGAATTAGTTGTATTATTGTTGTGTCCAGTATTTCATTTGGGCTGGAATTTATATATTCAAATTATATTTTGACTGGAAATATTTAGTGCTCATCTAACATAATGTTCTTGGAAATAGAGACTTGGATTTATAATGAAATTCAAACAAGGATATATTCTTGAATATTATTATTGTGATTCAACATAAAAACTCTTCGCCCATTATTACTATTCAGGTCATCACTGGCACATCATCTCGTCCAGCGTTGTTTTTATTTTGTAATATCACTATTTATTGAGAACTTTAATCATTAGGACTTTTATTAGAAATTCTATGGTTATTTGGGATTTAATTCTCAGTACCGTAAGTAATTTTTGTTACACTGTCACTTTATATTTTAAGAAAATAAATTATTTTGTTGAATTTTACAAAACGTTTTGGGTTTTGTTCTTTTGTGTTACTTATTTTAAGACACTAGAGTCGTAACAATTACTATGAGATTGTCCTTCGATTTGACAAATACATTCGTGAAACAGAGCGACCGCTATTACTGGGAATGCATAAAAGACACTGACCGTGCACAGTATAACAGGTGAATTAGCCGGTTTGTGAGCTGCCTATTCGAACTCCGTTTCTTCTGGGATTTGATTGTAATGTCTTCTGTCTGTTTGCCTTCGTTTGAATATCGTTGTTTTAAAATATAATGTATGAGTTTTAGAATAAACCGTCCGGCTATTGCTGAAATCGTTGCAAGTATCATGACATTATTTAATGCTTCTAAATGATTATATTCTTTGAACCAGATCATATGTTTTCAGTTAAATGTCATCGAATCCAAGCATCACTGAATATTCTCATTTATGGGCTTTCGAGTTTTTCCCCGTTTGCAAATGTTTATGGACTTAATACTGTCAATTAAAGTCTGTAGTTATTTCTGGTTGATACAAAGTACGTTTACAACTGGGCAATATTTGAGAGCATTCCATACCTGATATTATATGGTTGATCTGATTCCATACATTCCTTGAACTTATTTTCCAAGAATGGATTCATACAGGAGTTGTATTTCCACAATAGTATGCAGTGTAAGGTCTACTGTCTTCTTGCCAAATTCTATGCTTTCTGTGTAAAAGGAAATCACTCGACTTTTACTGCCTGTTAATCCACTAACCCGCCCCGTACCCATTCCCCCCGTTCCTTATTTGTGCTCAAAATTGCTGGTAGTTTTCCATTTCCGCCAACATGGTGTCGAGCTTAGCCATTCCATTAGTTGAATCCTCAATAGTATTTATATTGAGACTGCCTTGAATAGACACGTATTCGCGAATGGAGCCGTAACAACATTATTTAACAGCATCGCCAGTCTCACTAGTTACTATTGATATGGCTACAGCAACAATTCTTATTGGTGTGCTTGTAATAATTAACAACATCCTGATTCCCGCCACACCAAGGCCAACGCTGGTTCCGCAAACATCATCTACGACCACACACATATAAACGTCAAAGCAAGCACTCTTCTGAACTTGAGCAACAGTCATACAATCAGAGAAAATATCTTCTGGATGAATACTGAAATTTCCGGCAATTTTACGTTCCTGGGATCTGGCACCACCTTCATCTAGAAACACTCCGATTACTCCATTACGTGTAGTCTCTTCCGATCATTTCGTTCAAGAACTGTTACACGGACAAGTGCGTCCTTGGTAAATAACAGTCGAGATCTTTCTCTGCATAGTTGAGTCAATGTTGGTTTAACCTATTTGCTGCGAAATGTTCACTGCGAAATGTAACTGTTGTAGAAACAGTCTTCGGCCGATTTCACGCCTAACGTGAAGTCTGTTTTTGACTGAGGTTGTTTTACGTTCAAATGCAATAATGTTAAGCGATTTCAGTGCATTGTATCTTGAATAGCAAAACTGGAAATTCGCAGTTTACTAGTTTGAAAATCACAAGCTTCTCCGGGTCGATCTCAACAACAACCCGTCTTGTAAACTAGGTCAAATCGGCTTTGGTGGAAAACATGATTAGATCCACAGACAATATACTGCGTGTCCTGCAATTGTAATTACATTTTCAATGGACTGAGCTCCCAAGCCGGATATGAATAATATTGAAAAACGTTGGTGTTCGATCTGCCCACGAAGGTGCACCTATCTCTCACACGGGATGGGTTGTATCATGGACTTTGTCATTGCTATTTATACATTATTGAGTTCGTCTAATAATGTTTGCGTGACTACTGTAATCCTCTAAGTATTACCATATTTGCAATCTTCGAATCAGCTATACGTTATTGAGGGGCTTCATATTTGATTTTAATAACCGAAGTTGGCGTTGTTGCTATTGATGGAAGAGTAATATCTATCTATCTATCTATCTATCTATCTATCTATCTATCTATCTATCTATCTATGTTTTCTGCCTCAATTATAGAGATAGATAGATAGATAGATATATAGATAGGTAGGTAGATAGATGGATAGATAGATAGATAGTGTTATGTATATTTAATTTAATTGTTTGTCTGTTAGTTTTAAAAAATTTTTATTCCATTACATATTATTTTAATGTAACATTGTTTGCTGGACTTGACCTTGTCCAAAAATTGAGTTCATTTCTGTTTGACCTGATTGACTTTTAAAAATTTTTGTTAATTTCATTTATGTAAGCAACTTATAACAGCTTCATTACTTTCTATGTGCATGAGCTCATTGACCAAATTATTACAAGTACACAAGAAGGCGTAAACATGTTGATCAGGGTCAGGGTTTTGGAGATTCCCAAGTGAATTTAATAGGCTATTTTGTTTTTTAAAAAAACAAGACTCATTAGATCATGCTAGAAAGTTATTTTTCATTAGGTAATGGTTGTTTTTAGAAAATGCTATTTTGTGACCTGAGATCAAGTAGAGAACTATATTATCTTGTGATTGCGAAGGTTTTACCAGTTGTGCTTTAACATCTGGCACTTTAAGTTGTATTATGTTGTGTCCAGTTTGGGCTAAATTTTATTTTCTTCAAATTATTGAATTCAAGTGATTATTTTCTATGGAAATACAAATGTGTTCTGACAAAATTCTTGGATAAAGACATTCATTGGAATTTATACTGAATTCAAACCTGGAATAATATTTCTGTAATTCAACAAGAGACTGTTGACACATCAGTACAACGCAGGCCATAACAGACATATCATCGCCTTCAATTTCAAATCTCTTTGGGACTTGAATTTTATTCAGGACGTTTTATTACTAGGACTTGTGTCTTTAATTCTTGAATTATTTTTGGATTTAATTCGCAATACCGTAAGTTCTTTTTTCTCATTTTTCACAATGAATTCTAGGGAAATAAATTATTTGTTAAATTTTACAAAGGTTGTTGTCTTCACTCTTTTCTGTTAATTATTTTAAGAGCATAGACTCGTAACAAGAGATAGATAGATAGACAGATAGATAGATATGATTGCGTTCACTTATATTTATACGTTAAAAACAGCTGTTCCGCGTTAGACATTAATTTTCGACGTCTGAAACTGCACAAGCCAAGTTAGTTATGCAAAGTTCCCAATTGTCTCTGGTTAGTTTGCTCTGAATATGGCTATTCAAAGTCTACATAATTCCAATTTCACTAGTTGAATCTGCATCTTGGGCATCTCATACATTGACCATGTAACCAACGAAGAAGTCCACAACAGGATCCAACGAGCCATCGGATCCTATAAAGACCTTTTTAATCGCAAATGTTTCCAGAATATATTCAACACTAGGTGAGACGTGGTAATATTAAATATTCCTCCCCATCCCCTCACCGCCCAAACATTTCAGCGTCTATTATATTTAAACATATATTATTTATTGTTGTTGCTGCTGTTATCATCATCATCATCATCATCATCATCATCATCATCATCATCATCATTATTATTATTATTATTATTATTATTATTATTATTATTAAAGGGGACAATCATCGATGCAAGTAAGAATATTTTTGCAGCCCAAAAGGCAAGTTTGAGAGACCCTGCCAAAACCACTAAAGGTGAGAGGGGCGCAATTAAGGAGATCAACAAACTATAATAATAGTAACCAGGGGCTTACAGAAGGCTTGAGGGTGTAGTGGTTCATCAAGTCTGATACTTCAAATTTTCACTCCTAGAAAATGTCATTATTTTCATTCCTCATCCACGCATTGAAATTCTGATTGTTCCAACATTAAGAAAACACCTGTTTGTTCAGGAATACATTATTTACTAACTCCAAAATTTGTATGCTTACCATTTTGTTTATGTATACATACATCATTATATTGCATTAGCATTTCCTTTTCTCTTCTTTTAAGTAGGCTTAAAAATTTTTCATTATTATTTTTTTTTTGGGGGGGGGAGGCGACAGAGAGAAAGATCTTAATACTAAAAATAAATTATATATGCACTTTTAAATACAGTCAAAAACAACATGAATTGTTTAATCTATTAACCAACAAGTAATGCGATATGTTTCAATTTATGGTAATAAACTCGCTTGACTTCTAATAAATCGTTACAAACTTGACAACTGCCATAGATTTTTAAGTCTGTCCTATACGGTTATCTGAATTTAAATCAATGCCTAATTAGAGGTTACATAATCTATTATGTATGTAATACACAACTTAGTGTAGTCACGTATTTAATGTAAATCAAATACTTTGTAATTTGAGTCTGCGTGTTCTTTTTGCACTCCAAATCTCAATCCATTGGTACACTTCATCCTTATTCCTTCCAAGAATGATACGGGTTTATTCGTGCTGAACAGCTATCAATCACCAGTAATGAGACCAATTACTAATCTTTATTATACTTAGATAAGGGTGTGGCCTCAGTTTTATTGACTTTTTATTATCCTTTAATATTGTATTGTTTTAAATTGCGAATAACCATTAAAAGCATTGAACGGGGGTGGCTTTATTAGTGTGTGGTATTCGATTCATATATATATCGTAAGCAAAATTTATAATATCCTGTTTGAAAATTTAAAAGTAAATCAATTTAAGTTCGAAACTGCACTGTTGATAATACTTTCTGAGTGTTTATTACAGTATAAAAGTAGGCACTAATCCATCGTCTTTAAAAAATAAAAAAGTTTGTTCATTCAATGTTGAACCGAAGAAAATCAAACTATGCACTACCTCCATATTGCTGGTCAAATTTCAATACCTGGGCAGATTTCTAAAATGAATTTCCAATGTCTTCTCTCTAAAGTTCTTGAATGCCCCCAGAAATATTACATGTGAAGGATTCATTCGTTCAAACAATGGTACTGGATATTGTTGTAACTGTCGCACCGGCTGTAATTGCAGACTATTTTTCCTATTACAATAATTTGTAACCTGCATATTATTTGCAAATATTGTTCTAAATGCACGACAAATCCACATCAAATCGACTCAGGAAAAATGTCTGTTTTCAATAATAGGCAGTACATCATTGAGAAACATCTGTAAGAAAAATATAATGATGTCATATGACTTATGTAGAAAATATATGGATACAAATAACAAAATCGTGACGATGAAAGATATATGTGAATAAACGAAGGCAGTGATCAATAATTAGGTAATTAACGGAAACATCAGAAAGATTCAGGATCAAGTATCAGCAAATATTGGACAATATGAATCGATGATAAAATAATCCTTGACTAATATGCATTCAGTAATAGTAATTAATCAACCAAAATAATTGTTATGGACAAAATGACTGTATTCATTATGAAATCCCCTATTTATTATCTATCTGTTGTTATTATCGCAGACTATTCTCATCAACCTGAAATAGATGTCTACTCAATTCAAACTTCCAATAATAGCTACTTGTAACATGTTTCAGTTTATACTTGTTTTTAGAACGTATAGATCACAATTAATATGATTACTACATTTTCATTTCTTTTCGAATCAGCAATTCACATTAAACGTATACATATAAACAATCTGATTCAACACTTGCAGGCTAAAAGTAGTAAAACCCTTTTTTGATGCTTGCGATAAAGTCGGCACAGAACGTGAAACCTTAGTAGAAACTTAGCAAGACGATACTCTCTCAAAAAGTTTATTGGCGCTTCAGTCGAGTGATCCCGCCCATACTTTACGCCCTTTCCTGACTCAAATGGCCACTTTCCAGTAGGTGTGTGTCATATGTAAATTCTAAAAGCGATAGTGGCGATGGAAAGGTGGTGTTGTTTTGGTTTTGCATGTTAAGCATAAATCAGGTCTTAAAATCTCAATCATCGGGTGTTATTTTTCTTTATAAGGATAATATACGATTTTACTTATTATACATCGAGCTGACTAAGGTCAGAAAACTGTCTGAGGAAAAAAATTAATCTTTTGATTTGTTGTTAATATTGGAAAGAAAATCTATTATCAATAGATACAAGTATTTATTCCCGTGTAGAAGCCATGACAGCGACAAGAGTGACACAGTGCTCAAGGCGTTCGAAGGGATTTACAATTGATTCAATAATTGGCAAGGAGAGTGAGTCTCCAACTTCACCAGTAAGTCAAACCAGCATTCAAGAAGGAAAAAATGTAGCAGAGTATAGAGTAATAGATTCAGAAAAAAACAGTTATGGCATTGTAAATTCAGGCTTATACGGCCGCAGTGCAAAGGATATTGGCGACGTTAGAGATCCAACACTATTCAATGGTTCCACTACTGACGTCATGGGGACGATTGTTCCAAGTAACATATTAAAATATTTCCATGGAACATTTGTGCCAGCTTCTGTTCCGTTTGTGTCCCCTGAACTGTGTAGATATCCGTTGCCCTCATTAAATGTATCCGGAGTGTATTCTCAGCACATACCGGCAGTATCAACTATACAACCAATGTTATATAACGATGCCAGAGACTTTCGAGAAACTCACCCTTATTTTGCAGACAGATATCCGGGGAACCTGCTCTCAAGATTCGGAGGTAATATGTTTTTTTAACATTACATAACGCATTTTTTATCTACGTTTTTTTCTTCTTCTCTACTTCTTTATTGAAGTGATAGAGAAACCATGGAGAAATATTTACTTCAAGATGTTGTTGTTGTTGTTGTTATAGGGTTTAACGCCATTTTTCAGCACAAGATAGGCTATACATGGCGGCCAGTATTAATGGTGGAGGAAGAACCCTGGAAAATCCCGGGAAGAACCACCGACCCACGAGAAGCTTACTTCAAGATGAAAAACATGATTACTATAAGTCATCAAAACAAAACGAACTCATCATGACTAGCCTCTTTTCACATTTGGTGATATCACTTTTAATCACAATATCAGATCTTGACAAACATACATTTGCATCTATCAGAAAATGACAGTATGCTAATAATGCCATTAATAATTTCCGGGAGGTCGTGGGTTCGATCCCCGGCCGAATCATACCAAAGACTTTGAAAAATGGTATTAACAGCTGCCTCGCTTGGCGCTTAGCATTAAGAGGTTAGTGTTAGGACTGGTTGGCCCGGTGTCAGGATAATGTGACTGGGTTTGACATCATGCTACATGTCTGCGGCATGATGCCCTAGTGCTAGACAGCACTATAAACTGCCACACTGCAGACATCGTAGCGATATGACTGAACAATTGTTAAAGCTGCGTTAAAAAATCCAAATCACACACACACACACACACACACACACACACACACACACACAATAATAATTTAAATTTTATAAAATAAACGTATTACAATAACCAATTTTGATACCAATACTGCAGTAACAATACTGCGTAAATGATGATGATGATGATGAACATAATAATAATAATAATAATAATAATAATAATAATAATAATAATAAAAATTATTATTATTATTATTATTATTATTATTATTATTAAATAGCTTGTCAATTATTATTATTATTATTATTATTATTATTATTATTATTAAACAGCTTGTCAATAATTTGAAAACAACATTTTACTAATTTTACATTTTCTTCATAAATTGTTCCTACAGAATATGATGTCCCATTTTTCCTGTGTATTAAATTAGAACAAGCTCATTTATTTTGCAGTATTGTTTGCAAACGACTGTGTGATATTTGCTTAAAGTAATGAGATCGCTTAATACGTCAAGGAGTATTGTAACACCTAGAAATTGAAAATCAATTTAGAGCACACTACATTTATTTTATTTTGAAATGAGGGCTATTTAAGACAATATGAAAATTGGCGTTTGGGTAATGGCCTCATAGCGACAGCTGCCTTGTATAAGTTTCTTGTAAGTGTGTTTTCTTCAAGCAATTTGTGTCAGAAAACAGTTGCAACACAAGCAGATAAAGGCACTGTATGGCTTGAAAAACGAACTTAATTGATTTGACAGCTTGTCTTAAAAGCTCCTTTTTGAAATTTGTGGTGCCAAAATATTGATTCTAAACTATGGGTCAGAGGTCTGGCGATTTAACAAAACTAATAAAATAGGAAATTATTTCTGCAAATATGTTAATTTAATCACTAAACACACACCAAATTCGTTAATCTATCATGAACTAGTTAGAATGCTGATGTAAATGGTAAGATATTGTGAGATAATGAAATACTGGTTCAAACTGCTAAAAGATTAATGATTGATTTCCAAGACAAGGCTGTCATTTATATCTAGCTTGCTTTGATCACTGGCAATGTTCGGTAGATTTTTATGTTGTACAGGAAACATTTGAATTAAACAGAGAGGCGGGTGACGACATTTTTTTGAAAGAAAGATGGTATTGAAACAGAGGTATATAAATTTTCTTGCAGGAATGAATATAGATTTAAACTGATTGGAAAAGCTGTTATTTTATAACAGGATAGGAAATGATTTCTGCTGTCAATATTACATATATAGTTTCAATACTTTGTATAGTGTTCGTTTGCAATTTTTCTCAAAAAAGCGAAAACTTCCCTATTAACGCTATGGTAGTCAGATTTAAAAATATTCCATATATACATGGACGGTCCATTTTAAACAAATATTTAAATGAATAACACTTTATTGCAAAAAGTTCAATATACAGGACTTTGAGAAGACCTTGGATTCCTTCAAATGGCTTCAGTACTTCTAATCATTGCAAGCTTTACAATTTCATACAAAGATTATGTAATAATTATAATATTTATTCCTGTCGAAATCAACAAAATTCAGGGAATCAATGTGTACATTATAAGATAATAACAGAATGTATGTACGCTATTGAATGTACAATGTAATTTTCGGCCAGTGACCAGTGTTACAAAAATAAAGGATACTATTATGAATGTATAATGTAATTTTGGGCTGATGGCCATGGTTATAAGAATAAAGAATACAATTATCACCATCAGCAACTGTAGTTTTGTTATAATTCTTGAAACAACACTTACTAATTTACAATTGAAATCATGACACAACGTAAGTATAAAAAATAACATGATCGATTAACTAACTTCATGCATTTTATTTCAGAGTTCAATAAATTGTATGATAATGCAACAATCTAACTTTTCACCATGTTTGTACAAATGCAGTTTCAAACATTTAGTTTCTCAACATTTTGTTTATATTTTTGAAGTATTGAACAATAAAATGTATTGCTCATTCTGGATTAATTACTTCTACTAAAGCAATTTCTACGAATGAATGTTCATTCAAATATTCCTGACACTCCTGTAGCATATTTTGTTATAAACAATACCAATGTCTATCTAACAAGGCCGTTCTCATCAGAAACTTTCACACAAAAATGACAATCATTAAATACATTCTAATTAGGCTGTATATCGCCCCGACAATGAGTGATACCCTTCCAAACATGAAATCATAATGATATTGGTGTAAATTGAAAAGTCTAAGACTTGTCCACAATTTCACACATTTTAATAATTGATATTCATTTGAGTAACAATGTGACAATGTGTTTCACTGAACTAAAGTTTATATTAGACAAACCTATTTGTCACTTGTTAATTATTACTGATTATGTTCGCCAGGTTAGTATGTGAACAACAACAACAACAACAACAACAACAACAACAATAATATTAATAATAACCGCCTTTTCTTTGTAAAAAAGTCATTGACCTAAAATATACGAAGTTTAGCGATAAATAAAGCTTGGGTATCTGTACTTACCATAAAGGGACAAATTCCTATGAATATTAAGGTGGTAGTATGATAGTTAATGCAATTATGGAACTTTAACAAACACTCCACATTTATCAGCACAGATAACAAATGTTCTCGTGCGAGTTAAACAAAGAGAATCAGACAAAGTTGCACAATATTAAATATTTGCTAGGGTTTAGAATATAATTTCTCAAAATGTTAAAATCATCAATGATAGCAGAATGCCAGAATCGCCTTGAACATTTTATACATCAGTCTAGGTATAAGAAAAAGTTTTCCCAATTTTTGTTTTTTTTGATAAATGTATTTAGGTTCAAATTTTCTTCCTAGTTTGACAGTTTAGACGCACCATTACACTGTATTCATTGTTAAAAACATATCTGAAACACAGATTTTTCTCCCTATCTCAAGTGTTCAAAATCGTCAACATCGTCAACAGTTTGATTCAGTGGTAAATGATCTGCGCTTTGCAACATTAATACAAATCCCATGTAGCACATTTATGCGCATATTATCCTGACAAGTAAAGTGTAACTTTCTTGATATGTGAAAGTAGAATCAATTCATTGAGCATATCTCCTTCTAAAATTGCGTGTTCATATATCCTGACGTCTTGGTTAGGTGCTAGATGCAGCACAAGTTTTAGTACCAGAGTATCTCCAGTACAATTATTACTACCCAAGTCTCTCCTTGCAGATGTAACATGTGTAATTTGCTTGACCGAACAGCAGAAGAATCTGAGGCGAGGCCGATGATATGTTGGTTATTTTCATCAAGCAAATATTCTGTTTCTAAGGGTACACTTAGATAGTAAGACGTCTACACTTGTCTAGATTGTAGTCGGTAGCCCTCGCAAAACTAAGGAAAATTGTCTTCTTTCTTTTTGGTATTCATTAATCATTTATATCACAAGTCATTTTTATTACTAGCTGGAGGAATGCAGGTCTGGATTGCTTCTAGCCAAGCTAATATTTATTTCAACCGTTCAAAATTTGCAATGAATTAAAATGGCAATAAATCCAATAACAAAATGTATATTTTATTTGCAAAATATATATTGACTTTCATTTCTTTGCACCCAGGACTCGATCAAATATTTGTGTTACCGGTAAACTGCACAATTATTTAAGTGTTCTATATCCCGCCTAAGCAAAACTTGACCTTTATAAAGCACGTGCACGGAAATGTTGTGCTTAACGTTTATATATTCTTTCAGGGACAGAGGTCACTGAGCTAGCATGTACAACAATGTGTCATTATTCCGGCGTTTTATCTCGTATGGACATAATTCCATAGATCACCAATGAAATGAATCTCAGTGCTAGCAAGCAGTTACAAATATCATATTATAGATATCCATGCTGCAGGGAAAGCAAGTGCACTGTTTTAACATGCTGGCAAAGATGTATTATTGTAGATCTCGACTCGTGCAAACTATGATTTACAAACTCTCGTTGTCTGCGTTGTGTTTAACATATGACACCTAATTATGTGTTTCACGTGCGGTCTACTTAGTATTATCATATAATGACTGGATTATATTTCTAAACTATTGATGAAACTGTAAACTGGGAATAATGCGGAAGTCATACTTGTATGAACTGTTAAAGCCAGGAGATTGTCTTATGACCCTTGACAGAACTGACAAATTCTCTTCAAATTTGTAATTAACCGGGATTTATAGACAAGCCTGAAACATTCGTCACAAAATCCCTAAAAATGTTTTCAAGAAGTTTACAAATTTGCTTATCACTTCTAATGTTGGTCAATGCCTTTTTATCGAATCACATTCAGTACAAACATAGTTACTATAATTAAAACTTTGTCATTTTATTGTAAATTATGAACAATTTTAAAAATCAAATGTGAACATCAAACGTAACAATACATTTGACAATGTTTATACATCTAATACAAATGATACAATTGCATCAGCTGTTGAATCTTTAATTTTTGATTTAAACAAGAAATGATATTTCAGTTCTATAGCCTGTCAGGACTACAATATCAAATGAGGATTGTACATCACGCGTCTTCCAAGTGCAAGTAACCGTTTAGTTCACTCATACAGTTAGATCCAACGTGACTAATTATTGGGCGTATAGTTCTATATCAATAACATTTGCTTTTCTGGCGCCTAATAAAAAGCAAGGGTCATTTTTTACAGTTATCTTCAAAATCTGTCTATGAAATTAAGGTTATTTTGAATGATCTTGCTTTATAATAGTTTCACCAAGATGAAACATGTTTTACATGCTGCAAATAAACTACTATTTAAACTGTATATTAACACTTTCTTGATTTATTACATTTAGATTGTTTATAGTCCGTACTAATAAACGGGGCAATCCGCGTAAAGACGAGGCCATCTACCGAGGAAACTTTTTTTGTTGTTGCATTCTTTCGTTTCCTTTTCTTTTGGTATTTTAGTTAACACATAAGTGTTTAGATAAATGGCCGAATTCGACAAGAGGCGATTGCCCTAATTGCAATAGAAACGGACATCACGTTCGCAGTGAGAGGATATTTGAAAATAATGACACTTTCAGAGTCTGCTTGCGGCCATAAGAATATACTTTTGAATAGCTCTGCGGAGGAGAGGGGGGAGGGATACCGGTGTAATAAGTTTATAATAGACATTTTTCCAGTCTAAGCCTTGTTTCAAGTAAACCTCATCAAACCAATAGTGAAATAGAAGTTTTCTCACAGTAGGGAGTTTATTCTTTTGAATTTTCAATACCTAAAGTCGTTATTGCAAAATATTTTTGTATATGATATTTTGAATGGTCGCATTTTATTGAAAATGAATATGTTCGGAATAGATTGGAGGTTACCAAATATCTATCTGCAAATGATGTATATGTCTCATCACTCATGGAAACCTCAAATACGTTACAATTACGAATGGGTGCAATATCGGTGCCAATAATATGAGAAATGTTATAGCAATTTCCAAATTCGGCTTGACAGTGTTTCAAACTATGCATGGTCTTTAGGATCGGTGTAGTCAGTTTATTTGTTGATGTTGTTTTACATATTTACTGGCAATTATCCAACCAAAAAATACAACCAGTTATGTATGAAATGATTCCATGTAAACCAGTTATACCTGTAGAGGTGTTATGACTGGCCGGACTATCAAAGATCAGGTATGTACTTGACAAATAAGGTACTAATCAGGAGTCGGGTCACCGAATCAGGGAGAGTCAAAAAGACACAGGTGAGTTAATTTTCTTTTTATTCTCAAACCCGCCTCCAAATTCTAAAGAACCCTATCTTTACCTTTTAATGTACCAGTGATAGCTTCCTGTATAATGTACAGAAAGCCTCGCTTTTCAACGTTTATCATCGTGTTCATTGAGAACAGTTTTGGTTCAGTTTATTAAGAATAATGCCCAATTGATTTACTATGCATGGAGCGACAAAGAACACATCTGCATACAATAACATTACTGCCACTAGAAATGGTTGACGGTCAGTGAGGAATAAATAGAAAAGCAAAGATGACAAAACAAGCCCAAACACTACACGATGGCTAAATTGACAGCATCTTTTAATTTGGATTTACTAAATATATGATTTAACATCATAATAAATTGCTTTGACTATTTTTGACATATATGAATACCAGTGTTGTGATGCAACCTGCATCTTTTTACATTTTCAAAGGCCTTTAAGAAGTCTCTGAAATTAGCCAAATCTTCTGGGTTTTCCTCAGTGCTTTAATAACAGTGTATATATTGCGAATATTTATTTCCTTTTCAAGAATTCAGTATCTGGTTAGGTGCCATGGTTATCATGCCGGATTCGCAATAAAAAGATATAGGTTCAAATCCTACCATCAGATCAGCATGGGATAAAATTGACCAGTAGACTTAATTCACTGAACGATACATCTATTCCATTAAGTATGTTTTCTTCTCAGTCAGCTGACTAATGTTCTCACCTCTTCTTCAGAATTGCAAATCCAAAACTCCTGACAGGGTATTTAAAGTGGTTTCGAAAAATGATCAATTCCACGTCAACGTGTGATATTGGTATTTAAGTGTTGCAAGCATATCATATAATCTGCTAGTGTACTGAGTTTATTTATATCATATTCTCTTTGTTTAAATCTAATAGTTAATCTGCCTACATTACTCTAGACATCATTTTGCTCTAAACATTCAGTCTTGCCTTGTGACCCTGACTGTTTTATACCCGCTAAGTCGCAACTTTAGCATTTTAACAAACTCTGAACTAACTCTGTCAATCCATGTCCGGTTGATTTGATTTGTAGCCTAATTCATTTCTGATGTCTGCTGTTAAATACGAGCGGTATTTGAAACATTCTGTTTTTTATAACCTATTTGTTTTGTTGAACTTTTCAACAAATTTAAGCCAATTGATAGACAAATAGTTACATAAAATGATCTGCAGCTTCAAATGCAGCACACCAGACACTTACAGGTATACGCGTGTGGAGTAACACAGGTAAACGACGTCGAATTTAATTTTTCTGATAAGGATAACAGTTCTGCTTGTGTGCAAAGAGCACACTGTAATGTCTGGGCACTCTAAGGATTATTTCGGCAGATATCAAGGCCGACTTGGATTAAGTTTGCGGATTATGTAATTACGTCACATCCTTAAATTTTAGGTGGTTTCATCGTTTTTAAAGATCGTCGCCAATCCATGGAAGAAGACCTACATTCTGGAAGACCATCGTCTGGGATTGGTGAGCGAGAAGCGGCTACAGTGAAGAGGATAAATGATGAAGATAGTGGAAGAAATTTCTGTTATTGTGGGCGTTAATTCGTCATCAGTTAACAAATTGAACAGTCATCTGAAACTCAGAAAGGCTAATGCAAGATGAGGCTTGCATTAATGTACGGGTGACCAAGAAATACTCGGGCTGAAATTGCTAAATAGCTACTAGCCTAATATCAAGAGTGCGTGCACAAAAACGTTTGAACGAAATTATCACAGTGGATGAAACATGGATTTACTTTCTTGGACCCGAATCAAAAGCAAATAATAAAGTTTGGATCCGACAAAGCTTACAGAGTACACAAATTGCTCGGCGTAGTCGGTTTGTCAGGAGAGTGTTATACATTTTAATTTTCGATGCAAAAGGCCCGGTCATCCAGGTACCTGTGCCTGACCCTGCTGGTGTCACTGGACATTTTTATGCATTAAAAATTGTTACCAAAAACTTGTGGAACGATACCGAACCGCCTGTTCGCAAACCGGTAACAGAGATAGCCATCAACTCCATGAAAAAGCACCGGCTTCCTGAATAAGCACAGTATCCAAATTTTGCTACATGATCTATACAGCTTTTGTTTAGATCCAATTAATTTTTGGTTGAATTCCGTTATCAAACATTCGCCGAGGTTCGACGATTTAAAAGCCGCCGTGCGGTTGAAAGTGACGTTCTCCAGTGTATGAACTACGTACCAAAAAGCGAACACAAAATAGTATTTAAAATAATATAATTAGACTGAGAACGTGTGTAGAGGTACATTGGAGAACTTTGAGGGGATGCACTAACGTCCTGTTCGCTAATAAATAAATTTATTGCACAACGCACAACGCAGAACTTTTGAAATAACTCCCGTTTATGTTCAGTTTCATATCTTTCGTCGCAACGTAGTAGATACAAGCACACAAGCGTCTCATTGCAAAGTTTCATGCACCATTTCAGTGTGATTGGTAGTCAGCCTGCCCTAAGCTTCGACAATACTTTTGATGGGATTTTAAGCAGACGCTGGCATCCATTCCAGACCGAATCCGTAAGATATATCCTTAAAGACAGGAATGAACGCCGGTCTTAATCTTCCTGATTAAGGTCAACATTTTGGGGTCTAATGTCAATCGAGTGCAAAAGTTCAATATTTTCAGCCTTTTAAGTCTGACGGGACTATAAGTTGCTCATTCATTGCCTAATTAGTTCAATAGTATTATGAAATAATTAGAAACTGGTCAATGGAGACATGTATTTGTTCAGAGGTCATTTAATCTGTCCCACTTCTGTTTGTAGGCAAAAGACTATATTTACAGCATAGGAACACTTCAGAATTATGATTAATAATGTTTGTGGCATGTACATTTGTAATATTTATCCAGGTTCTAATATGACCTTGTACACTCTTTGATTTGAATTTGAAAATGTAAACTTTAAAGCTTTAAACGTTTGAGCGGAATGAGAGTATCAAAGTACTAAACACTACTGTTTGTTATTTACATTTATGCTGACTTCAAGGGACATTCATTAACTTCTGTCATATGTCCAAATGAAATTTTGACATGCCCTTTCATTGAGCGGAAATTAACTGCTGAAGCCATAACCTGTTCTGGATAGAGGAATTCTTGAGAGTTAGCTTCACCCTTGCTTCGATTTGATTGTGTTTTGAAACATTAATGTCAAAATACGGCATGTAATGAAAATTAGTAAATTATGGCGAATTTAAATGCTTGAATGGTACCTGAAAATGCAAAATACGCATCGACACAGTTAGAAAAGAATGACGAAACATCCGAGTTGTCCTGACTAACAAGGCGAACATCATTTCATATTTATTTCTAACACGATAAAGACTATGCAGGACAATAGATAATGCTTGTGTTGGCCTCGTTTTGGTTCACAACAAAGTAAATGTCATCTCACCCGTATAATACGAATCAGAAGAGAGCCTGTAAAACTTCAGCTAGTGACATTTTCTCTTTCATGATTCTTGCACCCTATGTCGATTTCTCCTTTAATAATATGAAGTAACTTTTGAATTGTGGTGGTGAATTCTATTACAGAATATAAATATCCCACAACACGATGGTGGGATGGCAGTGTAGATCGGTCACAACCCGTTGATATTAGGCAGCTAGCTATTGTTCTCGCGCTTCATCCATATTTAGTTGGACGCTCTTTCAATAGGTCTTGTCGAATGCTTCAACCGCCACTTTGCGGTTTTCTTATTATCCCCAGATCACTACGATCCTTCTAGAACGGATTATCAGGTAACCCTCTACTTCTCACCTCTACCAGGAACCAAGTACTACATCCCCTGCTGTTGCCTGAATATATTAGTTGTGCATATTTGCCAAACATTATTTCGCAAGCTCTTAACGTTGCTCCTCCCAAGGAACAATAAATGAATGGCCACCAGCCACATCATAGACATTGCCCAAATCACCACAACCGAGCAAAGAGACGTCTGGATAGTTCTCAAAAGAAACAATTTCTTTCAAATATCACATGGATCTCCGACCTCCTTGATTCACCGAAGATTCCCATCCTCTACAGTGAGGTGCTACTTGTTTCTCCCTCTTTTTTGAAAGCGTTGATGAATCTTGGTCTATTGATTGACACTGGCGTTTTTACCTTCTTTCCCTCTCCAAAGTGTCTGCTGTCTCTCAGATCCGTGCTACCAGACCTGTCAATGTCCGTTGAACTAACCGTTTCGTTATCGCTGAACCGGTCGTCTTTAGCTTTCCACCCCCACACCCTGGAAGTTCATCATCGTGCTGTTTTGTATCTGTGTGGTGGGCTCCCCCTTACGTGGGCTGCATGGAGGGTTGCCACACTATCATGCCCCTGAGATAGTCTTTCCTATCTGCCAACTGTCTCTCCAGCGTCACAAATCTGTTCTCGGTTGCCATTCAGCCTTTTCTGTCTGTCACTGGTTTGTCAGAAGAGCTAATATTTAATACAGTGTGTCCACTGCTGCACAACCAACATCATTTGCCAGGACCAGCCAACATTGGATGTTTCTACCTTTATCCCGAAACAACCTGCAGACGGCAGGGCGGTGGTGTAAATGATAAACAATTTTTAACATTTTTGACTATATTATAACATTTTAATATTCGAACGTCGTAGAATTAATGTTGACAAATTTGCTGGTAAGGACATTTTTGGCAAGATCTATATCTTTCTTATGTGTCCCTCTAGGACACGTGTTGATGATCGTTACTATAGACTAGATTAGAAAAGTCAATCCAAACATGTTCATTTCTGACCTTTTGTTCACTATTTAAGCTTTTCCTATCGCTCCAAGTGGAACAAACATTTTAGCCTTTCCCATCGCCGTAAGTAGACTGAATATGTTAGACAGATTGGTTACCTAATAGTCAAAGTGATACTATTGCAATATTTTTCTCTATCTATCAGACATTTCTGGTACAATTATTATTGTTTAGTTCATTTAATTGTATGAATTATTTGATATTCATCGTAATGGAATAATCATAATGTTGTCACAATAATTGTAAAGGAAAAGTACGTATTAAGTAGTCATCACAACGCCCAACAAATGACAGTGTCACAATACATGACACGAGATACAAAATGCATTTCTATTTACTCGAATAAAGAAAACTGCAAATATTTATGCACACGATATGGCATGACGTTTAAATTAGCTGATACATATCAAACTCTCACATAATGACTTAAGTATATAAAACTAAAAATTAAATCTGAAAAGGACAAGACTCAAGATACTCTATTGAATCTGTATTATTATCTCACAGACACATTAGCTTACATTAAATGTGAAAAGGACAAGACGCTATCTACTCTATTTAATTTGCGTTGTTCATCTCACAGACATATTAACTTACATAACCATTGTACAGTAAGTACCTGCTGACGTAAAAATCTTCAAATGACATATGCTGAGTCATCCCGGTTAAGAGTACACTCTTGAAGAATGACGCGTATGAGAATATAAGAAAGGATAAGAAGGTGAACAAGATCGTAGAGGCAAAGATCGCTTTGTTTAATGATCATAATTAAAAGGGCATCTTCTGTATCAAACTGATTAATACGACAGACGTAACTTAAAATTTCATTTTATATTTCTTTTTGGCACCATTTTGAAAGAAATATAAATAATACAGCATATATGAAGACATTTCAGTATATTTTAAATGTTCACAATAATCATAGAAAAAATTATAATGTCTAATTCTCGCATTTAGCAAATTTACAACCTATTCAATCATATATCTTGGCGATTTAGGATTCAGAATCGTTTGAAACACACGCACGCACGCACATACGCACACACCCACACACATACATACATACATACATACATACATACATACATACATACATACATACAATATGCCATATTAATTCATCCATTCGTTGTGTATTTTCAGTTCCTGGGACGCCCGGCTTATTCTTCCATCCGTACCGGAAGCCGAAGCGTATCCGAACGGCTTTCTCACCATCCCAGTTGCTGCTGTTGGAAAAAGCGTTTGAGAAAAGTCACTACGTTGTAGGTCAGGAAAGGAAAGATCTGGCCGCAGAACTGCAGCTCTCGGAAACACAGGTACGACGTAAAAATTTAATTGGCAGTAAAGCTATTAAGTGACTAAAAGAATGATATTATTTGAAATATTTTAATCTCTTTTCCCTGTTACGAAAGGTCACACAGTTTTGATTGATGATGTTTCTTTTTCGCGTTTTGGATGCACTAAAATAGGCAAATTCAAATTATATTCTGATCGGACCACTTTCAGAGTAAGTTGCTATTGAACATTTGGCGGAAAAGAATCTTTGCATGAAGATGGACAGACATAGTATGGTGGTACTGTGAGTGGATATGCTTAAACTACTTGTGTAGTTGTAATTGTTATTTGTTAATGGAACAATTCGTATTGAAATATCGGATTCTCCAAAGAACATTGTTGCAAAGTCTTTAAGGATACATTTCCGCAGGATAGCTATAGAATTATAAAAAAATTGTAATGGTCATTAGCATTCACACTCACATACCCCTATATACTGAAGAAGAAGCAGAAGGAAAAAGGCAAAAAGAAATGTCGACGTATGCTGGAAAAAGATACAATCATATATCGAACAGAATACTTGTTCTTAAGCTAGAATCGGTATAAGATTTAATTTTATTTCATGGAAACAAACACCTTAAGAGAGTCGTAAAGTAAGACTACTTTGCGGACATCACTAAAACAAACACCTTATGAAATTCCTATTATGAGATTACTATATAGACGTCCCAGAAACAAAAGCTTAAGGAACGTCTTATCGTGGGACTTATATGCAGACTTCTCGGAAACAAAAACCTTATGGACATCGTAATGTGAGACTATTATGTATCCTCCCCAGAACAAAAAATTGTGAAAGTCATTTTGTGGGACTAAGATGCAGACATCCCAGAAAGTAACACCTGAGGGACGTCGTATTGTAAGACTAATTCGTAGAAAGTCGTATTGTGGGATGAATATGTATACTCCCCGGAAACAAAAATACTAGATTTATTAGGAAATAAACACCTTATGGAAGTTCTGTTATCAGACTGATATGTGGACTTCCCTGAAACAAAAGACTTATGGACGTCGTATTGTGAGACTAATATGTAGACATCCCAGAAATAACACCTTATGTAAATCCTGTTATGAGACTCATGTGTTGACTTCCTGGAAATAAAAAATAAAATTTATGGAAGTCCTGTTGTGGGAATAAAATGTAGAGGCTTGAGAAAAAAATCTAATTGAAATTGTAACTAACGTGAACATTCGAAGGAAATAATAAACATTAATTTGTATCTTCACATGAACAACTTCGCCAAAACATAAATTAGAATAATCTTAACTAACTATTTATTTTCTTTTTCACAAAAGAATCCCGCAACATATTTTCTAACAGTTTCGTGAATATATTATATCATGGTCTAGTAAATCAAACACTGTTAATTTTCTCATTTTAGGTCAAGGTGTGGTTTCAGAACAGACGAACGAAACACAAAAGGATAAAGACAGATGATAAATCTGTCATCTGCTCTCAAGGAGAGTCACCTGGCAAAGACAGTGAAGATAATCAAAGCAACAACTCAGATGAAGAAAGTGATATAAGCGACAATGATGATGATGTCAATAACGCAA